>AWWV01006181.1:0-46096 GCA_001974805.1 Corchorus capsularis
AATTTGAGCTTTAGACTTATTTTGGTGTGATCTTTCTGGGAAAATATTGAAAAAAATCAAAAAAATCTGTGCTGTTATCGATATTTTTCAGGAACTAGGGTTCTTAGTTTGGGAAATTTGGGGATTAGGGTTTTCTTGTGCAATTGATCTATTTAGTTGCAACTAATCCTAATTGATTGTGTAATTGAGATCCTTGGATTGCTTTTGCTGTTAATTGTGATTTGATTTGAAGAATTTCAGGTTACAAACCCTATTGGAGACAAGTGGTACAAAATTGGAATTAAGTGGTACTAGGGTTTTCTAATCGATTGATATTGTGATTGTGCTTGAATTGAGTTTTTGTGCAGCAACTTTGGAGAAGAATTTCGACATAAGGAGCCTGCATTAAGTGGTTTGGTTTGGTTTAAGATCACTTTTCTTTTGATTCACAAATAACTTTGCTACTAATTGCTTGTTCCTTAAGTAGGTCACTAGAAGAAAGGAGTGCTCTAGGAGTTGCTCTTATTAGGCCTATTGAAGCTAGTAAAAGGCAAATCTTGTGAGAACATTAAGAGAGTAGTGGACCGCCAATCCATAGGACTTGAGTACAAACACGAGAGCACAAGTCAAAGGTATAAGCACACACACACTTGTGAGGAATTTTACTTCTAATTTTTTGTTCTTTTTGTAGGTACTATGGAAGAGAACAAGAGCAACCAAACGTGGCTGCTATGTTGCAAACTCTAATGCAACGTTTTGACAATATGAATACTAGGTTCGATACTTTGACCAATGAAGTCCAACAAGTAAGAGATGGTCAAATTCAACAAGCTCAACCTCCTCAAAGAGCTAATGTCGCACGCAACAATAAAGAGGATCACCCTCCACCACCAAGGCAAATTGCTAGAATCGATCCCATGGAGAGACTAAGGCAACAAGAACTTTGTGGGCAAGCCCACAATGAAAATATGCGGCCTAGAAGAGGAATTGAAAGAGAGGAGCCTAAGGACAACATCAAATACAAAATCCCTAAATTCAATGGGAGAGGGTCTCCAGCCGATTACTTGGAGTGGGAGTCGAAATTGGATATGTATTTTGACTACTATCCACATGCCGAGCCAAAGAAGGTACAAATTGCTGCTCTTGAATTCACGGAGAATGCTTTAAATTGGTGGAATCAATTGGTGCAAACAAGAAGAAGAAACTTGGAAGGACCGATCAACACTTGGTTAGGTCTAAAGAGTTACATGAGGAAGAGGTTTGTTCCAAGCTTTTACACTAATGGTCTCTACCAAGAGTTGCAATCTTTGAGGCAAGGAACTAGGAGTGTTGATGAATACTACTCCGAGATGATGTTGTTGATGTCAAGGGCCGAGATCGATGAAGCTCCACAAGCTACAATAGCTAGATTCTTGGCGGGATTGAATAGAGAAATTCATGATATTGTGGAGATGCAACAACACTATGAGGTCGAGGAGTTGCTTCAACATGCTTTGAAGGCCGAAAGCCAAGTAAAAAGGAATAAGAAGAGCTTTACATCATCATCATCAAGCTCATGGTAAACTACAATCAAGAAGGATGACAAGTCATCAAAGGAAAAGGAGTTAGCGCAAAAAGGTACCCCTAAAACCGATTCTAAATCTTCATCAAGCTCATCTTCAAAGAATCATGTCAAGTGTTTCAAGTGTCAAGGTTTTGGACACTATGCTAAAGATTGTGTGAACAAGAAAGTGTTGTTCGTGAATGACCAAGGAGAAATCGAAAGTGAAGATGAAGAGATTACTCTAGGATCTAGTGGTGATGGAGATGATGAAGGAGATGCGCATGAAGATAGTGATGATGGTGTCGGTTTTGCACTTAAAAGTTTGGTTGCTAGGAGAACTTTGAGCGCTTATGTGAAAAACGCTGTGAACAACCAAAGGGAGAACTTGTTTCATACTAGGATGTATGCGAATGGGAAGCCTAGTAGCGTGATTATCGATGGTGGGAGTTGTACAAACATAGCTAGTATTTATTTGGTGAAGGAGATGCAATTACCCACTACACAACACCCTAAACCTTATAGCTTGGGTTGGATCAACGATAAGGAGGAAAATAGGGTTAACAAACAAGTTTTAGTTTCTCTTTGTTTGGGCAGGTACAAAGGAGATGTATTGTGCGATATCTTACCCATGCAAGCATGCCATGTACTTCTTGGGCGACCATGGCAATACGACAACAAAGTTCAACATGATGGTGAGACGAACCAATATACTCTCATGTGTGGTAAGAAGCCCTTTACTTTTATTCCATTATCACCTCAAGAAGCTTTAAAAGATCAATTAAAATTGAAAGAGGAATTTACTAAGATGGAATCCGATTATAGGGCTAAAGAAAAGAATAGACATGCTAAGTTAGATGTAAATTGCGATTTAGTTGAAAAGCATGCTAGTTCTAAGAAAGTTGTTAAGGAGTGTATGTTAGCAACTAAGAGTGAGATTAAAGAGGCTTTGAATGATAATTCTGTTTTGATCTTGCTTTTGCTTAAATGTACACTTGTGAGCACTAACCACTTGGAAAGCGAGCTTCCAAGCAAAATTGTTTCTCTTTTGAGTGATTATGTAGATGTGTTTCCTGAGGAGATTCCTAGTGGTTTACCACCAATTAGGGGGATTGAACATCAAATCGACTTCATCCCTGGGGCGCAAATTCCAAATAAGCCAGCTTATAGGACAAATCCTGAAGAAACAAAGGAATTGGAGAAGCAAGTTGGAGAGCTACTTCAAAAAGGGTTTGTGCGTGAGAGCCTTTCTCCATGTGCCGTTCCTGTGTTGCTTGTTCCTAAGAAAGATGGGACTTGGAGAATGTGTGTTGATTGTAGGGCAATAAACAACATCACGGTAAAGTATCGTCACCCTATTCCTAGATTAGATGATATGCTTGATGAATTGCATGGTGCTTGCTTATTTTCTAAAATTGATCTTAAGAGTGGCTATCATCAAATTCGCATGAAAGAAGGTGATGAATGGAAAACTGCCTTTAAAACTAAATTAGGGTTGTATGAATGGTTAGTTATGCCTTTTGGATTGCCTAATGCACCTAGTACATTCATGCGATTAATGAATCATGTTTTAAGAGCTTTTATTGGCAAGTTTGTGGTTGTTTATTTTGATGATATTCTTGTGTATAGCCGAAACCTAGATGAGCATGTTAGGCATCTAAGATGTGTGTTAGATGTACTTAGGGTTGAGAAATTGTATGCTAACCTTAAGAAGTGCACCTTTTGCACAAACAAGCTTGTTTTTCTTGGTTTTGTGGTTTCATCGCAAGGTATAGAGGTTGATGAAGAAAAGATCAAGGCAATCAAAGAATGGCCAACACCCACCAACGTTGGACAAGTGAGATCTTTTCATGGACTAGCCGGATTCTATAGGAGGTTTGTTAAGGACTTTAGCACCTTAGCCGCCCCTATTACAAGTGTTATGAAGAAAAATGCACCATTCAAGTGGGGGGATGAACAACAAGAAGCATTTGAGACGTTGAAGGATAAACTAACTAATGCTCCTTTGCTTGTTTTACCTAACTTTAACAATACTTTTGAGATTGACTGTGATGCATCAGGGGTTGGAATTGGAGCTGTTTTAATGCAAGGTGGGAAGCCCGTCGCTTATTTTAGTGAGAAATTGAATGGGGCTGCATTGAATTATCCAACCTATGATAAAGAGTTGTATGCTCTTGTGAGGGCGTTGCAAACTTGGCAACACTACCTTTGGCCTAAGGAATTCGTGATTCATACGGATCATGAGAGCTTAAAGTATTTAAGAGGCCAACAAAAGCTAAACAAGAGGCATGCTAAGTGGAGCGAGTTCATAGAGAGCTTTCCTTATGTTGTGCGATACAAACAAGGTAAGGAGAATGTGGTAGCCGATGCTTTATCAAGGAGGTATGTCTTACTTTCCATGCTTGATTCTAAGTTTCTTGGTTTTGAGTATATTAAGGAATTATATGCTAGTGATGTTTACTTTAGTGAAATATTTAAAGCATGTGAAAATTCTGGATTTGGAAAGTATTATAAGCATGATGGATTTATGTTTAAGGAATCTAGATTGTGTGTGCCTTCTTACTCTTTGCGCATATTGCTCTTGAGGGAATCGCATGAAGGGGGTTTAATGGGTCACATTGGAGTTGATAGAACATATGATATATTGCATGAACACTTCTTTTGGCCTAAGATGCGACATGATGTAGGAAAGTATGTTGCTAGTTGCATTGTTTGTTTGCAAGCTAAATCTACATCTAAACCGCATGGATTATATACTCCTTTGCCTATTCCTCATGAACCATGGACTCATATTAGCATGGATTTTGTGTTAGGATTACCTCGTTCTAGGAGAGGTAAAGATTCTATCTTTGTGGTTGTTGATAGGTTTTCTAAGATGGCTCACTTTATTGCATGTACTAAAACGGATGATGCCATTAATGTAGCTAATTTGTTCTTTAAAGAAATTGTTAGACTACATGGAATGCCTAGGAAGATTGTAAGTGATAGAGATGCTAAGTTCTTAAGTCACTTTTGGAGAACTTTATGGGCTAAGTTTGGTACTAAGTTGTTATTTTCTACTACTTGTCATCCTCAAACTGATGGTCAAACCGAGGTAGTTAATAGGACTTTGTCTACTTTGCTTAGGGCTTTAATTAAAAAGAACTTATGAACTTGGGATGATTGTCTACCACATGTCGAATTTGCATATAATAGAAGCATACATAGCACCACTGGATGTTCACCTTTTGAAACTGTGTATGGCTTTAATCCTTTAACCCCATTGGATTTGTTGAGTTTACCTTTGAGTGTGCAAGTCGACATGGATGGGCAAAAGAAGGCCGATTATGTTAGAGAACTTCATGCTAGGGTTCGAGCTCAAATTGAGAAGAAGACACAACACTACATGAAGAATGCTAACAAAGGGCACAAGGAAGTCAGCTTTGAACCCGGGGATTGGGTTTGGTTGCATCTAAGGAAGGAGAGGTTCCCTGAAAAGAGAAAGTCTAAGCTCTTACCTCGTGGAGATGGTCCATTCCAAGTCTTGGAGAGGATCAACAACAACGCATACAAGCTAGATCTTCCTAGTGAATATGGCAATGTAAGTGCTACTTTTAATGTTTCAGACTTATCCTTGTTTGATAGTGATGCAGATTTGAGGACAAGTCCTTTTCAAGGGAGAGGGGATGATGCGCCAAGGGCTTATCATGGCTTAGAAGAACACATTGGAGCCAATGAAGATCATGGGGATGTCATCGATGCTAGCTTGGAGGAGCATGGAGTTGGAGGTACGAGTGACCGGCCATGCGACTTGGAGAAGACCAGCCATGCGACTCGGAGATGCCCGGCCACCACCGGCCACGCGACATGGACATGTCCGGCCACAATCGGCCATCGCTTAGCGCACCAACCGGCCACAACTGGACATCGATAGGGCCATCCGGACAAGACCGACCTTTTGATCCATTAGCTATTCCGCAAGGTCCAATGACTAGGGCTCGGGCTAAAAGGTTCAAGGAAGCTTTATTGGGCTTTGTAAGATCTCATCTTGGAGGTTTAGAGTCCATTGAAGAACATTTGGAAGGCATTGAAGTCGACATCACCAAGAATATTCCCATCGATTCCAAGGTGTTTACCTTATTTGAAATCGATGAGCATTAGACTTTGGCATTGTGTAATTCCGCCTCATGGGCTTTTATTCTATCTTAGATTAGTTATTTATTTAGTCTAGAAGACTTTGGGTTGGGCCTTGTTTGACTGAGTCCAATCCTTGCTTAATTAAAGTTATGTATTTACTTTTCCTAGTAGGACAAGGAATAGGCTATTTCCTTGTTCCTTCCTTTATGTTTTCCTTTTAGTTTTAGGAGAAGGGTTATGCGTCCCCTACTAGTATATAAAGGGACCATCCCCCTCTTGTAAACATAAGCTAAGTTAATCAATAAATTTGAGAGGTTTATACCCACATCGATTTCTTTGGCTTCATTGTTCTAGTTTGAGCAAACTTAGGGTTCTTCATCTTGTAGAGTCCTAGCAAGCAATTAGGTTGAGATAACTTAGTTGTTTGTGAATCTTGTGATCTTGAGAATTCAATTGCAGGTCTAATTGAGTGCTTAAGGCCGACGAAAGAGGAGGGATAGCTTTGTGAAGATCATCGACATACAAGTCTAGGAGTTGAAGAAGTTCAAGTCGACTTTGGTGGATATTCAAAGGTTGGATTTGAATCTAATACAACTAGATTCGTATCAGAAGCTATGGAGAAGCAGAATGGATACCCATGGATCAATTCCTTTTGAAGGATGAGGAAATTAGCCAAGATAAGGAAACTTCACAAGGGCAAGAAAGAATCAATGCCGATCAAAGATGCCGAAAGCACCCATTGCATCAACCTTTAACCGCAACAAAGATGGCATTGTCATTCGTTGCCATTCATGGAGTCACTCTCAGCAAAATTGGTGATTTCTTTCCTTATCTCCTCTTTTGTTCTTCACATTTTTGTGTTCAAATTCTTCTAATTTCATCATATTTGCTTTTTGCTTTGAAGTGGTGTGATCCACCTCAACCAAGGGAGATGAAGGAAAGTCTAGCTAAAGACTTTAAAGAAAAGCGCTTATTGGGAGGCAACCCAATCTTCTAACCCTTTTAATTGTTTTTGTCTTTAGCTATTAAAGTTACTAACTTTTCTTTTGTGTCATAGTAGTATAGTTTAACATAATTGAACTTTGATGAAGGATGGTTGCACAAGAAAATAAGTTTGCAACAATTCGTTTTCAGCCTTCATGGAGGTTGAATTCAACTTTCAAGGAGGTCGAATCAGAACTCATTGTCATGCCATATGTGGAAGGGAAATTACAAGGGAGAAGTTTGGCGATTGAGAAGAAATGATCACTCTAATCAATCAATGAGAATTCTTTTTACCTTTTTCACTTTTATGCTTTATGATGATTAATCTTTAGAAGAACGAACATGATGATATGGTGGACTAGCATGCTTAATTCTCCCAGTTTTTCAACTCTTTGAACTTAATGAACTTCAATTATGTTATTTGTTATGTACAATCAAAACGGAGGATTACATAGTTCAATTTTAAAGAAGATCAAATTCATCTTTTAAATCAAGGATCTATAGTTAAATTGATTGATTTCTACCATTGGAGAAGAAGTATGCTTTTTAATTATTGTTTTCTTAAGTAATTTCTTTAGTTTTAGATTTAATTTAGTTTTGCTTTATTTTTAGATTAATTGCTTTTTTTTATAATTGGTATTCTTTAATCCCTTGTTAAAGTGATTCTTAGAGATGATTTATCTTTGGATAAGTCTATTCCCCTTCTCGTGGGATTCGACCCCTCCTTGCCCTATCTACCTAGGAAGGAAGGAAGAGATTGAAGACAAAATTATCCCTAAGAATTTTTTATTTTTATTTTTCTGTTTTTAGTTTTTATTTTTGTTTGAGAACTTTTACTACTAATTTTTCTTTTTAGTTTTGTTTTTCTAGGAAGTTGCATGCCAAACACAAGAAGTAGTGGTACAGAAGATTTACAATTTTATACAGAGCCAGAAAGAACACTCTTTTCATTAAGGAAAGAGAGATCACGTCGACAACAAGGAGAGGAGTCATCTCCTTCGAGTTCTCAACCTAATTCTCCTAGTTCAACCGCTTCTTCAACATCGTTACAAGACATGGCAAACGACAACTAATTTAAAATTTAAAATTTATCATCGTGTTACTAGATGATGTAAAACTCTTCTTGGCCGAACTATTTCTCTTCACTTGACCCTCGGCCTTCAATGCATTCTGTAACATCTCCTCTAAATCATAATGTTATTGCATCTCAACAATGTCATGAATCTCCCTATTCAAACCTGTAAGGAACTTAGCCATAGTAGCTTGTGGAGCTTCCTCAACTTCAGCCCTACACATGAACAACATCATCTCTGCATAATACTCATCAACACTCTTAGACCCTTGCCTCAAAGCTTGCAATTGTTTGTAAAGAGAGTTAATGTAGTAACTTGGCACAAATCTTCTCCTCATAGCACTCTTCAAATCAGCCCATGTATCTATTGGCCTTTCCCTATTTCGCCTCCTAGATTGTACCAATTGATTCCACCAATTTAAAGCATTCTCAACGTACTCAAGGATAGCAATTTGTACCTTCTTTGTTTCTGCATAAGGATGATAGTCAAAGTACATATCCAACTTTGATTCCCAATCCAAGTAATCTTCAGGAGTACCTCTTCCATTGAACTTAGGAATCGTGTATTTGATGTTGTCTTTAGGCTCTTCTCTCTCAACAACCCTTCTAGGCCGCAAGTTATCCAAGTAAGCTTCTCCACCAGCTTCTTACTCTCTCAATCGATCTAAAGGACCTCCCCTAGCAGGTGCCCTAGAAACCCGAGGCTCCAACATAACATCATCAACTAATTCAACACCCAATTGTCTCCTTGGTGGTGGTAATTGAGCATGTTGATTTTGGGCTTCTCTTACTTGTTGAACCTCATTAGTTAAGGTCTCCATCCTTTGATCAATTCTTGTAAACATATTGTCCATTCGTTGCACTAGATTTTGCAACGAAGTAGCCAAGTTTTCGACCTGATTTTCTCCATCTTTTCTATCCCCCATTGTACCTGCAATAAAAGGTTAGTAAAAATAAGGAAAATCCTTACACTCACACACACGTGTTTACCAGAACTTCCGCTCGTGTATGCACTCAACTATGGGTTTGGCCGACCCTCTAATCACTCTTAATAGTCTCACACAATCTGGCTTTTACCACTCTTTAGCTTCAATAGGTCTAATAAAAACAACTTGTAAGGACCAATTCGCTCTTCTCATGACCTAATTGAGTAACAAATAATTAGTAGCAAAAACCTAAGGTGAAACTCAAAGTAGTGATCTCAAACAAAACAAACCAACTTGTAGTGATTTTTAGATCAAATCAAACTTGATGAACTCAATTCGATGTAGATAGTTGAATTCAAACCCAATTTTGTAGCAACTTTTCTTGAATCAACAATCAACACTTTCAATTTACTTCAATTGATACCCAAATCGCAAACCCTAATTTGAACCCTTAAGAACACTAATTTGAACCCTTAAGAACCCTAATTTGAATTTTGATGTGCTTCAAACTTGATAATTCTTCAATTCAACCTTTGATGTGTTGAATTCACTCTTTAATTGCAGCAGTAGCCTCCAAGATCTAAACACAAACTTTCAATTTCTTCAATTAAGGTCAATTGCAACTTGCAAAACCCTAATCCCCAAATAACCCCCAATCTGTAACTTTTTTTTTGAATTTTTACTATTTTTCTATAAAAGATAGGAATATAAGAACCCTAAATCTAAAGATTCAAAGCAATCAAACCAACAATGAATCTAGAAGAAAAATCAGAAAATAAGAAATCTTCCTTGGTGCTTTTGCGATGTGAAAGAACTCGATGAATGATGGATAGATAGATAGATTTAACCGATTGACAATGAAAACCTAAACTCTGATTACCAGTTGATAACAATCTAGTTGTTATTGGTTCAAATCCACCATCAAGACTTGCCAATGATCAACTTCAATCACCCAACTTTTAGATGTAGTTGAAATCAATAACCTTCACCAAAGAACCAATCTTCTTTCGTCGGCCCTAGATGATCTATTAGACCTGCAATAGACAACCTAAGATCAAAAGAATCACAATCAAGCAATCACTGCCTAATTGTTTGCTAGGACTCTACAAGATTGAAGAAATCCTAAGTATGTTCAAACTAGAACAATGAAGCTAAATTCACAAGGTGAATAACCCTCAATTTGATTGATGAACTTAACTTCAGGTTTTACAAGAGGAGATCGAAACACTTATATAGTGCAAGGGTTCGATCATAAGGAAAATAAAAGGTCCTATGGGCGGCTTGGGCTTAAATAGGGACAAGGAAAACTAGTCCAAGTCCAACTAGGAAAATAAATAATAAAACGGATATGAATCAAGGAAATTGCTTACTCCTTGTCCTACTAGGAAAAGTAATTAATATTACATAATTAAGCAAGGATTGGACTTAGTCAAACAAGGCCCAACCCAATGTCCTCTAAACTATTTAATTAACTAATCTAAGATAGAATAAAGGCCCAATTGGCCAAATTACACAATGATAAGATCAAGGCTTAACGATTTCAAGTAAAGTACATAGCTTGGAATCGTTGAGAATATTCCTTGGCTTGATGTCTTCAATGCTCTCCAATTGATCTTCAATGGACTTCAAACCTCCAAGATGAGTTCGTACCAAGCCCAATAAAGCTTCCTTGAACCTTTTAGCCCGGGCCCTTGTCATAGGACCTAGTGGAATGGCTAAAGGATCAAATGGCCGGTTGTGCTCGACTTGTGCCCGGTATGGTGCAATAGTCCCATGCGATGGCCGGTCATGTGCCCGATCATGTGGCCAGTCTTGTTCGATCCTTCCAAGCAATGGCCGGTCTTGGGCGATGGCATCCTCTCCAAGCTCCTCCATGCTTCCTTTCAATCCGGGATCAACCGTAGCAACTTCTTTAATATCTGAGACATCTCCAAGTTTATCCGAGACATGATCTTCATTACCATGATAAGCGTTTGGCGCATCAAAAACAGACTCAAACAAGGATTGGACTTTAATTAAACAAGGCCCAACCCTTATAATATCCAAACTTAATAATAAGCTAATCTAAGATAAGATAAAAGCCTAACATGGCCGAATTGAACTATGCAAGCCTAATTAAGCATCGATAGCAAGCAAAGTGATGAAATTGTCTCCATGCGATTTCTCCTTGCTCAAATCATCTCCAAAGCTCTTCAATTGAGCTTCGATGGACTTCATATCATCAAGATGAGTCCGAACAAAGCCCATGAGTGCATCCTTGAACCTTTTAGCTCTTGATTTTGTCATTGGACCTTCGGGCATACTCAAAGGATCAAATGGCACCTTCTTGGATCTTGTCACAAGCTCATCGATATCTCCATGGTCTCCATGCATCTTCATGCCTCCATGCAGCCCATGCACATCCTTTCCTTGCTCTCCATGATCATGATTATCCTTGGGCGCATCAAATTCCATCTAAACTTTCTAACCTAGTTTCAATTCACTCCTCAATTTGATGCATTGCGGTACTTTTTGTGGTTAAATAGTGCAATTAAGTCCTGGCAATTTACTTTTCCTTCAATTAGGTCCCTGTTAGAAGTAAATTTTAAGTATTTTTTAATGAATTGGTCTAATTTAGTTCTAACTAATTTCTAAGTTAGTTTTAATTGCAAAAATTAGATTCATTTAGTAATTTAGATTTAAATTCCTTAATCATTTGCATACCATTTTTATAATTGCCAAACATGCCACCTCGCCATGCTCAAGACGTATTAACACTTGTCTTTTACCAAGATGAGGGGTTCCTCGAGTAACCGTGCTCGAGTGCGACCACCCGGGAATCCCTCTAGACCAATCTTCTTCGTGAATACCTTCATAATGCATGGGAAGGATTCACGGAGCTTACCATGGGTAGACTTTTATTAATGCGTAAAATTAAAATCAATCTTTCATGCATATTATATTGTCATTCATGCGACGAATTAATTAACAATTGGTAAACGACCGTTGTCAACTATGGCGAGTAGATCTCAAGTAAGTGTATGATGCTCCAAGGGCTTGTCATGGTCTTGAAGAACACAATGGAGACAATGGAAATCATGGAAAGGATGCTCAAGGAGTGCAAGGAAGCATGGAAAAGCTTAAAGGAGAGGATGGAATCGCAATTCACCATGGAGATGCCATAAAGGTGCCACTTGATCCTTTGAAGATGCCTTTAGGTCCGATGACTAGAGCAAGGGCTAAGAAGTTCAAAGATGCATTAACAAGTTTTGTTCGAACTCATCTTGAAGGCTTGAAGTCCATTGAAGATCAATTGGAAGGCAATGAAGTCGACATATGCAAGAATATTCCAATCTATTCCAAGTTGTGCACTTTACTTGAAGTCGATGATCATTAGGGTTTCTCATTGTGTAATTCAGTCATATGGGCTTTAATTCTAACTTAGATTAGCTATTTAATTAGTCTAGAAGACATTAGGTTGGGCCTTGTTTGACTAAGTCCAATCCTTGTTTAATTAAGTTATATTATTTACTTTTCCTAGTAGGACAAGGAGTAGGCAATTTCCTTGTTCCTTCTGTTGGTCCACTTAGATGTGCTAGAGGGGGGTGAATAGCACTTTTATCGAAATTTTGAGTTCTCTGCAAATGCGTTGAAGACACTAGTTCAGACTCTATTAAAGTCACTAGTGCAAAGCAGATAGATAAGCATAAAGTAATAGCAGGTGAAAGTAAAAGGATAATAATAAAGATGTTAACAACTGAATAGTGGAAAAGTAAAGAGATTGAGAAAAGATAAAACTGGAATGATGAAGGAAATGATGGAAGATTGGAGACACGTCAATTTATAGAGGTTCGGCCTTTCACACCTGCGTCCTCTACCCTGGATACCCCACCAAGGATTTTCAAATCCACTAAACAGTAAAGTTAACCAGGTCTTCACAACACCTACTACAATCCCAAAGCTTCAAACCCAAAGCTTTCATACCGAGTGCAAACCACACTCAAAACAATCCCAAGTGCACAACCCGCACTTGAATCAACACAAGTGCACAACCCGCACTTGATACACCAAGATATCAAAACAGAAAGTGTAGAAAATGATCCTTGAAGATCTGAATACACAAGATAAGTCCTAATACAGTTTAAAGATACGAACTTTAAGAACAAAGACTGAGATCCAAACAACAAAAAATAAATAAGAGATATTAATAAGCTTGGACTGCTTGGAATTTGAAATTCTGGAGTATGTGAGCTAATAGACTTTCAAAAATGCTCCTTAACCTTTCCACAACAGTTAGATTTGAGTTTAAATAGCCCAGGTAGCAAACTAGCCATTATCGGGTCAAATTCAAACCATTTGCCCGTTATTTTGTCGTTTTGTCGCACCAGGCTGTTGACAGGTTCAGCGCGTCCGTACAGCGTTGATATTTTTAGCGCGTCCGTACAACGTTGATGATTTTAGCGCGTCCGTACTGTTTGTCGTCTAGCTGCTAGTCGCTTTAATCTCCAGATCATTAATCTCACTATTGTCTTCTAGTCTTCTTCCAACTTCAAAATTTAGTCTTGACTTTTACATTCTTCATGTGCTCTGACTTAATCATACTTCTTCAAATACATGTTTTGCCTTCTGAAATTAATGCCTTTAGGTTCCACATGACCTTCTCTTAAAATGTTGCATTGTTCAAGTGCTTTAAGGCTTCATGGCATTCTCATACTTTAGCGTCATTGATGAAGCTTTCATTAAATCTTCAACTTTTACTTGACTTGGACTTGTTTCATATGTTCTGCCTTCATGAGGGTCTTCATGTAAATTTTTATTAGCTTGACTTGACCCCTTGGAATTCTTCAAATCTTCAAGTAAGAATATTCCCGATGCTAATTGTCTTGTGCCATCTCATTGTGATAGTCTCATTAATTATCTTCCAATGCTAAATACAACCTTTCTCAATTAAAGGTACTACTGCACACTCAAAAGATTCATTAGTCATCGTACTTAGGTTTATTTTGTTATCATCAAAAACATGTTGGTTCAACAATCTCCCTCTTTTTTGCTGATGACAAAACATACCTTGAATTGAGATATAGGCTAATATGACATGGGGAAATAGGATAATAAAATAAAGACTCCCCCTAAGTTCATGCCATCTATTTTCAGAATAATCAGAGCAATAATAAATTACTATCAGAGTATTATATATCAAGTCCAGAATAGGTTAAAGAATACTGAAAGCATAAGTAGAATAAGAACTAGAAATCTCCAGAAAATTCCATTAGTGGCATTAACATATATACAGTTAAGTTCAGCCAAATAAACAGGGGTTCTTGAAAGATTTACCAATGAAGTTCTTAAAACTCCCCCTGAGTTAGTTAATTCATCTTCCCCATCAACCCCATCCAAGCATGCCAAAGTTTCCTTCAAGCATGCTGGTTTTCAAATGCTGAACACACTAGATAAAACATTAAACTCCACAGCATATAAAATAGATAAACAATAAGCTCAATTAATATTTCTTCTCCCCCTTTTTGTCATAGGCAAAAAAGGGTTCAAGTTCCTACAAGAAATTGTTAGAGAATCTAGAAATGCAAAACAAAATAAAATGCTTATGAAATGTATGAAATGTTTGATATGTAGAAAATAAAATGCCTAATGCCATCAATGCATCCTAGGCACTTTCTGTTTCATTGTTACTTGAGGAAACCATTAAAGCCCTTGCAAAAGACCTCAAAGGAGTAGACTCAAATCTGAACTTAATTGCAGAAGGACTTGGAGTGGCTTCAGGTAGTGTTGACGCCTTGGTAGTTGTCCTGGTGACACTACCAGTCTCAGCAACTTTCTTGTTAGCAACAAATTTCTTCTTTCCTTTGGTTGGTGCTTTTGGTGGCACTCATGATGTTTCTTCTGCTGCTTTAGGTACCTCATGTAGCATGCTTGTAACCTCCTTTCCTTACTTGCTCAAGTCTGCATTAGATCCTTCATCTATATCCAACGTTTTGTATATCAGAGGTAACTCCTTTAATGGTGTTATCAGCAGTCTGCTTCACCACTGATTCCTCCTTTTTCATTTCAACTTCAGCCGCACCAGCTTCCTTTGTTTGCATCTCAATTTCCTCTACCGATTTTCCTTCATTGATCACTTCAGGCTCAACTTCTTCATCATTTTTCTTTGACTTTTCATCTCCTGACACTACTAGAAAATGAGGCAACAGTGACAGAAAAATTTCTGTCACAACCATTCTGTCACAAAAAAATTACAATTGTTACAAATTTGTGACCAAATTGTTACAAAATTGATTGTAAAATAATTCCAAATTGATGGTGAAATAATTCCAAATTGATGGTGACCGATTTGTAACAAATTAGTGACAAAAATTGTGACAAAGCTCTAAATGGTTACAATATTCTGTTACAATAATGATTTAGCAGGAAAAATATGTACGGCATCATTAGTTGTTACAGATTTTTTGTCACAAATTTAGGTCACAAGAAATTGTGACAACATTTTGTGACCGAATAGTGACCAATTACTTTCCGGGCAGCCTTGGTCAATCGATGGTCAGTTCAAATAGGTTGACTTTTTTGGTTGTAACAGATAATCGTAACAGACTAGTTGTTACAATGATTTTGTGACATGATTTGCAACTAATTTGTAACAACAAAATTTGGGGGAAAAAGTGTGGGAACGATTAGGCGCCATTTTTTTTTAATTTGGGAAATCAAATTTTTTACCAAATTGACAAATAACGGGTTTTTGTGACAAATATCTGTCACAATCAGGTAGTATATAAAAAACTAGGTTATTTTTCTCTAAGTTGCCTTGGAAAAAATTTGGAGTTCCTACTTCTGCCAAAACCAAACCCCTTCTTACCCATCTCATTTTCTTGCCCTCACATCGCCGGCGAGATCGATTCTCGTCGCCCGGCAACTCTCACCATTCCTTTTCTTCTTTCGTTATTCGCTTTACTTTCCCTTCAAAATCTATAACGAGGAAGGGAAAAGATGACAGCCACTTCGACAAAGAAATTGATCTCTTTCTTTTTGAAAACAATGTAATTTTGCTTTAATTCTCTGTTTGTTTTTCTAATAGGTTAAAAGAAAAGGAAAATAGAGTATGCCCCTTTTGCATTTTTTTTAGGGAGAGAAAAGGGTTAGGGCAAATTGAAAATAATCTGTGCCCTTCTCTTTGCTGCCTTCCTTCAATGCCTTCCCATTTTTAAGTTGGAAGCCTTAACTTCAATCACCAAATTTCATAAAGCAGCAGATGTAGCGGCTTCCTAGTTGACGGCTCTCTCAAGCTCGGTAATTTTCTTAACTTCTGCATTTTTCACTTGTGTGGGTTCTTTATCTGTTTGGGCTTTCGATTGATTTTTCCATTATTTTGAGAAATTTCAAACAAATTGAAGTGGAGGGTTTATTTTTATGTACAACTTTTCTTGGGTATTACAACTTAGAGCATGAATTAAAAGTTTGTACAGCAAAATTGGAAAACCTTCATAAAGCAGGGGCGTTTAGAATTGATGGTTTTCTGTTTTGAGAATAATTGACATATATGGTTGAGCCTGTTTCTTTCTGCCATCTTCATATAACCATTCTAGTTTTACAACAAAAGACCTTCTACTAATACTTTGAATTTAAGAAAGAGTCCAAGATAGATTATTTCTCTTTCGATTTTCAACTAATTGGTTAAATTGATAATTTTTTTTGCATTATTATTGAATTTACGAAGAAGCTTCTTTACTCAAAACCTTGAAATTCGAAAAGCATTGATTTTGTTTTGTTCTTCAAATATTCGATTATTATCACGTTTATGGGTTCCTGATTGTATTTGATTTTAATGGTCTAAATGGAAAAATATAGTATGGCTTCCTAATTGAATTTGGTTCATGATTATGGGTTCCTCTGTTTTCTTATTAACTTTGATTTTTATTTGGACATGATTAATTATTGAATGAATCAATCTTCTTGTTTTCTGTTCTTACATTGTTCTACTCTTTAATGGCAATGAAATGATTTTTGTATCATCTTGAAAGCCTTGTGACTACTATTGTAAAGATTGAGTTGTTTTGGCATATGATGCACCAGAATACCAATAGGATCACGTGTTTGGGCAAGTAATATTACCAGTACTAATATTGTTATTAGATTAGACAAGACTAATAGGAATTTATTTTATATATGTATGTGAGAGGAGAGGTATAGTTTGTCATTAAGATGGGATGTCATGTGGTAGTTTGGTGATGAGTGATATGACATGTGGTAGCTATGTTCTAGTTATTTTATTCTTAAAGCCATAAGCATGTTGATTTGGTCAAGAGACAAGGATGTATGCGATTATAACAATCTTTGAGCAATGAAAGTAATGTACTTTTTTTTTCTTTTTAAAGCTTATCGAGCCTCTGTTTTCTTTTTAACTTTAATTTTTATTTGGACATGATTTTAAACATGTAGTCCATTGAATCATGAGTTGGGCCTGTAAGTTCTCTTTTGCAAATGGAAATTATAAAATGATTGGTGCTAGTGTAGTAGTGTTGAAGTTCTATATCCTTCAAGAACTATAAGATTTCATGGTTAATTGAAGGCACGATATTTAAGATGCATTGACTGTTTGTTTGCAGGAGTAGACATCAAATTTTTTTTGCTGAAAGTCTAATACTCATCCTCTGGAATTGTATATATTTACTAATTAAGGTCTCAACTCTCAAACAGTGAACTAGAAGTTAGGATATGGTTTCTAAAATCAGGTGAATAGAATTAGCTTTTATCATTGTTTATTGCTGGCTAATTATTCAGTTTCTTTGTATGTCTGAATATGAGGTTCTTTGTATGCACAAAACCCTTGTTTTGAGTTTAAATAAAAAGCTGTATCATTAACTCAAGGATCTTGTCCTATGATCCTTATATTTCATTGTTCAGCTGCGTGCCTCACGATTGTAAACAAATCAAACTTTTGTCCTAATCTTGCCGAGTGATAATGGTGATTTATTAGCTTGGGAACCAACAAGTGTTGGATTTTGGTGGGAGGTAACTAAAAATTACTATATTTTGGATTAGTTTCAAATCTTTAAACTAAGGGAAATTGTAATTTGTCAAAGTATTTCACTACTAATTAAACTTTCATGATCTTCAGTGATTGAATCATGTGAAGTTTCTTGAGGACCTTGTCAAAGAATGAGTAAATTATGCCTTGTCTAATCTTTTCATTAATTAGTTTGAAACCAATTTCTTTTAAGACTAATAAAAAAGAGCTAATTAATAATGCAGGTATGTGGAGTGCACTTCATCTTTCCAAGAAGTTATACCCTGGGCATAGGATAAAAGAGAATGAATATTTCATTAGGAAAGCTCCAACGTTTCTCGAAGACATACCTGGTTCATGGTAAAATATTAAATACAAAAATGTAACCTTTATTTCTTGTTAAAATTCTTCCTAACACAACATTATAATTTGACAATCTAGCATATTCTTTTCTTCTTTACATATAGGTATGGGAACTGGGAATTTGCTTCATTTATGGCACATGGTTTGCAATTCAAGGTGTAGATGTTGCTGGAAAATACTGCCAAAACTGCCTGGCTATTCGTAAAGGAGTTAAGTTCTTGCTTAAAACACAGAGAAGATGGTGGTTGGGGTGAGAGTTACCAATCTTGTCTCAAAAAGGTAAATTAAAAAGAAAAAATCATTTATTTCTTCCACGCATGCGCCATTGCACCCTTTTCTTCAAAAAACGAAATTTATATGAGAAAAATGATGGTTATTCATTTTTTGGTTATTTGATGCAAACCTATATATACACTTATTGGAGGTAATGAATCAAATATGGTGCAAACAGCTTTGGCTTTGATGGGTTTTACTTTATTAATATTTTAATAAATGGGCTCAAGATGGTAAGTAACTAATTATATATATATATATATATATATATATATCCTATTATAATATTTTGGTTAGAGGATATTGTGACAAGTATTTATATAATTGTGAAAACATTTTTTAAACATGTTAATGTCTCCAGGAATATTTCAGTTGATATCTAATCGAGTGAATTGTTAACAGATTAAAAATTGTATTGACGTTTCCAGGAGGATGTCAAATGATTGAAGTTGATATTTAAACTAGTCTTAGATGGAGTTCTTGGTCCATGCCTTCAAGATGCCCTAAGAAATATGGGTTTTCAACTTCCCAATCCACCAACTTCTGGATTCACTTCAACGGATGATGGTTCTGATCATATGAATGATGAATTGGGTGGACAAAGATGTTTGAAAAGGGTACGAGTTTATGAAAGCAAGTCTTTTGGTACATATATGTTAGTTTGGCTAGCTAGGTGAACACTAAATTTCGATATACGTTATGTAGTCTTTATCCATGATTTCACCAAGTCTTTGGATTAGTATTAGAAGACATTTTAGATTGTTGGCTATATTATTACTTGGTGAATGGAATAGTGTTTATGCAAATGTGGTTTAATGAGAAAGCCTCCATTTTGAAGTGTGAGTATGAATGTTTGCAGAATTTATTATTAGCAAATACTAGATGTAGAGAAAATATTCTATGGCAAATGCTATTATCTTGTGACAGGTTTCACTCATTTGTGACAGAATACAAGTAAATTGTTACAATTTTTTTGTGACCATTTGAAAAAGATTGTAACGGCATAAAGCCAAATTTAGAACCCAATTAAAAAAATTAGCTACAGAAATTTGTAATGCAAATTTAATAATAGTTACAGATAATAGTGACAACATTTTGTGAGCGTATTAAACTTAGTAACAGAGTGAACCAAAGGGCTGTAACGAATAGTGTAACAACCAATTAAATTTCAGTGACAGATATTAGTTACAACATTTCTGACAAAATCAATATTTTGTGGCAAAATCAAACTTGGGCAGCTGCCCGGGCAGGTAATAAACAGTGACAGATTTAATTGAATCAGTAACGGGATATCTGTCACTACTTTAGTGACAGATTGTGTGACAAACGCATTTATTGACGAGGGTTTCAGCAACAACTGTAATCTGTCACAATATCGGTCACAAATGCGGTTTTGTGACGGTTTTTATGGGTTTTGTGATGGATTTTGGCTGTTATTGATGCCTGTTTTTTTAGTAGTGTGAAGGTGAGCTGTCTACAGTTGATTTCTTGTCATTTTCATGCTCTTCATCAAAAGTTGCTATCATCAATTAGTACGCAAGGTTTGCTTGCTGCAGTTTTCACTCCTTCAGTAGTGTCATTGTTGCTTTTCTAGTCTTTCTCTTTCTGAGTCTCTAAGAGCTAGAGACAATCTTCAACTATGTCCTTCTCATGGAGTCTGAATCCTTCTGGTGTGCCTTCATACTTGAGCTAGTCGTTGGTGTCTCTATCCTTGAAGTGCTCAGTGATGATGTGACCAAATCCACACATCATCTTTTTCTTGTAAGTCATATCCTTCATCAGCTTAATGAGGATTCTACCAAGATTAACTCTTTCACAGTTGTAGATTTTTCAAAGCAACCAGACATCATGATTGCTAACATACCCCATACTACTCTTCTTATATCTGATAGTGCAAGCAATGAATTAGTGAATCATCTTGCCCCTGCATTAGCGGGCAAATCCTCATCCCTGTTGGAAATTTACCTCCAAACATCATTTCCATTGAAGCTTTCATCAGGTTCCTCTTCGCCCTTATAGTCAATTCCAAGATGCTTTCCAAGAGACTTGGGAAAAATGACTATTTCTGCTCATTTGATGCAATCAATCAGATTTTTCTCAGAAAAAAAGTATTTAGCAGCCGGATCAGAGACATCTTCAGCACTCTTAGCTATTCCAATTCCTTAACCAAGGATGAACTAAGCATAGTATATTCATAGTTTGCTATTCCTAGCATATTCATCATCTTAAAATTATGCTCAATTCCACCATGAGTTTCATCACCAAGGAAACTAATCCAGTTAACCATTTTTGCAGCCATAATCTGAAATCAATAACTTCATCATACCTTTTTATGTGAGCTTCACTCTTGGAGTGATTAGAGACTTTGATTTACTTTGGAAGTTTTCTTGAAAAAGAGTTTAGCCCCATCAAAGTTTCTCTTCACTTTCTTTATCAGCACTGTTTCTTCTTCTTCGATGACATCGAGTTCCTCTAGCTTTCGCTTTGCTTTCGAGGGTTCTCCTTAAGCCATGATATCTCAAGAAAGAGTAGAAACAGAGAATGTGATGATATGAATGAATGAGAGAAAAAGAGATTTCTGAAAGAAGGGGACATAAAGAGAGAGAAAAGGTTGTTTTGTATAGAAAGTGGGAAAAATAAAATTCATGTTAGAGGGCAAAAATCTGATAAGTTTTCGTGTATGTTTATGCATGTATGTATGTACATATTAAAGATAGTAATATAGAATGAATGAAGCAATTAATTAAACATTACTAGAATCTATCATGCCAAGCTCATGCTTAATTCTGCTAAAATGCTCATTAGCAAGTTGTTTAAGGGTACTAACAAACTCAATTTTGATGTCGCCTCTTTGCACATGATCACAGATGAAGTGATGTCGAATCTCAATATGCTTAGTGTGTGAATGCTGTACAGGATTCTTTGTGATATTGATTGCACTAGTGTTGTCACAGTAAAGTGGCACCTCCATCATAGTGATTCGAAAATCTCAATGTTGATGCATAATCCATATCAATTGGGCACAGCAACTTCTAGCAGCTATGTACTCAGCTTCAACAATTGATAAAGCTACTGAATTCTGCTTTTTGCTTGACCATGACACTAGCATTTGTCCAAGAAATTGACAAGTGCCACTGGTGCTTTTTCTATCTGTCTTACTACCTGCAAAATCAGCATCAGAATAACCTGCAAGATCTAACAAAGATCCTCTAGGATACCATAGGCCTAAGCTAGCGGTTCCAAGAAGATACCTGAAGATCCTCTTCACATCAACAAGGTGAGATTCTTTTGGACAAGATTGAAAACGAACACAAAGACAAACACTAAAGAGTATACCAAGCCTACTAGTAGTGAGATAGAGTAGGGAGCCAATCATACCTCAATAGAGTTTCTGATCAACTACCTTACATTTCTCATCAGAATCTAATTTAATACCAGTGGCCATTGGTGTCTTCATTGGTTTACAATCCTCCATTCCAAATTTCTTTAACATTTCTTTTGTGTACTTGGACTGGTTGATGAAGATACCATCTGAGCATTGTTTGATTTGAAGTCCAAGGAAGAGATTTAATTCTCCCATCATGCTCATCTCGAATTCTCCCTGCATTTCTTTAGCAAAATACTTGCATAAACTTTCATTAGTGGCTCCAAAGATAATATCATCAACATAAATTTGAACAATTAGGAAATCAGACTTTTTCTTTTTAAAGAAAAGAGTTGTATCTATACTTCCCCTTGTGAACCCTTTGTCCAGGAGAAATTTAGATAGCCTTTCATACCATGCCCGAGGTGCTTGCTTGAGTCCATAGAGAGTTTTTGAAGTCTGTATACATAATCAGGATGGTTGCTGTCTTCAAAGACTAGTGGTTGTTCCACATATACCTCTTCCTGAATGTATCCATTTAGGAAGGCACTTTTTACATCCATTTGGTAGAGCTTGAAATCCATGTAGCATGCAAAGGCAAGAAGCGGTCTGATTGCTTCGAGTCTTGCCACAGGGGCAAAGGTCTCGTCATAATCTATTCCTTCTTCTTGATTGTATCCCTTTGCAACTAGTCTTGCTTTGTTCCTTACAACTCTGTCATTTTCATCAAGCTTATTCTTGAATACCCATTTTGTGCCAACTATAGGATGATCTGCTGGTGGTGGCACTAATGTCCAAACTTTGTTCCTTTAAAACTGATTCAGTTCTTCTTGCATCGCAATCATCCAGCTTTCTTCTTTTTCAGCATCTTCAAACACTTTTGGCTCAATTTGGGGGCTAAATGCGCAATTTAGGTATTAACGTTTGCCGCAAACTACAATACAGGTTCTAACGTTAGCTCTTGTGTCAATTCAGGATCTAACGTTATCGGGATGGGTTAAAATAGGTTAAAATCAGACGGGACCGTTTGTTGTCAAAGCACGCGCTTCCTTCCGTGCATGAGCCAATCCACGTGGACTTGAATAGCCAGGTGGCATATGTAAAAAGAGAAAAAATGTTTTTTTTAAAGTTGACGGAAAATAAAAAAAATAAAAAAGGATTTAAAGAAAAAAAGGATTTATCTATTCTAATGAAAAAAGCAATTGGCGAAAAAAAAAAAAAAGAAAAAGCAAACTTTTTCCACGAAAATTAAAGAAAAAAGAAAATAAATTTTAGAAAACCGAAATCTTTTTTTCCCTTCTTCTTCCTTCTCTCCTTCCTCCCCAACCAAACCCTAATCATTCAGACATGAATCAACACCGCCCGTGAATCCTTCCAATTTCCGACTATGATCATCTACTACATTTCCTCTTTCAAACCCACCAGTTGAATTTCGGGACAATCACCCACAAAAGAAAACCTCAATCTCCAGTGACAAACCGTCAAACCCTAGAAAAATACCCCAAAGAATTACCCACTCAAAGGAGGTGCCTGAAGAGCAGAAGCCATCGCCACCAACCTCAGCAAACCAGCCCTTATACCGAAACCTTAGCCCCTAGTTTACCAAACCAGCACCGTCTATTTTCTTCTTTTCCTTGCTATCTTGTGTTCCTTCTCTGCCTCCAACGTTCTACTTCCACCAGTTTCACAGATTCTTCAACTTCTACCATTTCCTCAACTGAGTATTCTTCCTCATTGATTTCCGCAACAAACCCATCTTCTCAAAGTTTCAAAGTATATAAATTTAGGTGGTTTCAAAACTTCTCATCATCTGGGCTAAATCCAAGTCGAAGGCAGGTTGTAGAGATTATCAATTTGATTCGAAGCATTTAGAAAGATTTGGAATCAAAGTTGGATGGAATGAATGTAAGTCTGTCTGAGGCATCCTTAAATTCTATTTTTGGTGATATCAATCTAGTTCCAAATCGGTTCAAGCCCACCTTTGAGACCCGCCAAAGATCAACATGAATCACCAAATCTTCTAGACTAAGTAAATCCTCCTTCGTTCGTCGCCTTAGATGAATAATTAGACCTGCAATTATCAACCTAAGATCACAAGATTCAAAAACAATTAAGCAATCACAACCTAATTGTTTGCTAGGACTCTACAAGATTGAAGAACCCTAAGTTTGCTCAAACTAGAACAATGAAGCTAAGATAATCAATTTGGGAAAATAATCCTGAACTTTATTAATCAACTCGACTTATGTTTTCAAGAGATAAAAAAGCCCTTATATAGGGGAGGGGTTGGCGCATAACATACCTTACTCCTAATCCTATAAGTGGCGGCATACATAGATGAATCTGGAAACTATCCTAAAATACAACCAAAAGGAAAATAGATGAGGATTGGCCTTTAATTAAACAAGGCCCAATCCTAATCAAGGTCCAAACTAATTAATTAACTAAACTAAGATAGAATAAAGGCCCATGTGGCCGAATTACACAACATAAGAACTAATGATCATCGATTTCAAGTAAGGTGAACAACTTGGAATCGATGGGAATATTCTTGGTGATGTCGACTTCAATGCTCTCCAATTGTTCTTCAATGGACTCCAAACCTCCAAGATGAGATCTAACAAAGCCCAATAAAGCTTCCTTGAACCTTTTAGATCGAGCCCTAGTCATTGGACCTTGCGGAATGGCTAAAGGATCCATTGGTCGGTTGTGCGTGGATGCTCCATCCGATGGCCGGTTGTGGCCGCTTGATGCTCCATGCGATGGCCGGTTGTGGCTGGTTGCTCCATGCGATGTCGCATGCGATGGCTGGTCATGTGGCCATTGTTGCGCGGCTTCTCCAAGCAATGGCCGGTCACATGCGATGCCTCCAACTCCATGCTCCTCCAAGCTTGCATTCAATCCGAGATCAACCTTAGCATCTTCTTGAACATCCATGATATCTCCTTGTTTATCTGAGACATGATCTCCATTAGCTCCATTGTGCTCTTCTATGCCATGATAAGCCCTTGGCGCATCATTTGGGACTTTGAATTCCCTTAAAAGTTTCTTGCAGTGTGTTTCTTTTATTTGGGATCGACGATCAAATCCCCTGTTTCATCATAGCTCTAATATTTGTAGTTTGGTTATTGATGACTTAGACTCAATATTAGAATTATTGAACGATTTCAGGCTAAATGAAAAAATAAAACAGAGGACTCTGTACATAAAATGGCAACTTTGCTTTGAGCTCTTTAATCTGAATCCAACAACAGAAATCAAATCCAGACACAATTCTAAATCATGGTCATTTTTAATTTTTAAGTGAAAAATGAATTGCTATTTGTTAATTACCTCTTTGAGAAGAGCTTCATTGTCGTGAAAAATGATTTGGGAATTTTTTTCTGTTTCTAACTTTCTGTTTTCTGATATTTTTGGTCTTAGTTTGTTCTTTTTTTTTCTCATGTTTTGTTAGATCTATGAGATATGATGAAATTGGCGGTGTGGCAATAGGATTCCGATGGGTCGTCGCGCCTGAGCAGTTGAGCAGTGGAGTCTGACGGTTGACATTGTCGGCGGTGGTGGTGGTGGCTGCAAAGTTTGAATCTTCTTAGTGTTCATAATAGTTCATGTTTGAATGTTCTTAGTGTTCATAATTATTCATGATAAACTAGGGGTTTGATCTTATTTTCTAACTAATTTATTAAAAATTAGTGTTTTTACATTATTTTATTAAATTATGAAAATTCCCTGTTGGCATACACGTATCTTCCACGTGTCATCCACGTCTACACATTTCTCCCATGTGTCATCCATATCAGCGCGTGTTATACACACACTCCAGCCATTTGTAATTTGACCTGTTTTAACCCAACACGATAACGTTAGCACCTAAATTGACACAAACGCTAACGGCAGTACCTGAATTGTCATTCGCGGCAAACGTTAGTTCCTAAATTGCGCATTTAGCCCAATTTGGGATATGAAGGCAGCATACTCTAAACTTTTCTAAGTGCTCCTCTTGTTCTCACACCTTCACTAGGACTTCCAATGATCAAATCTGGAAGATGACTTTTTCCATATTTCCATGCCTTAGGGAGATCTTCATGTTATTGTCCTTGCCTCTGCAGAGTTTCAATTAATGGATCTTCATTTATCTCTTCAGTGGCTTTGTCATTAGTGTTATCAGTGGCCACCGTTTCTTTCCTGTTCGTCTCATTAATACCTGCATCATCATCATCTTGCACAACTTTTCTCGGTGCACTATTAGTCGCATCAAAAACAATATAAATAAATTCTTCAACCAGCAAAGATGTTTTATTGAACACTTTATAGGCTTTAGAGTTCAAAGTATATGCACTGATTCGCAAAAACATCAATAGCTTCATCTTTGTGACTAAGAAAGTAAATCCAGGTAAATCTTGAAAAGTCATCAACTATGACAAAACCAATAAACTTACCAACCATGCTAGTGACATCAATGGGGCTAAACAAGTCTAGATGTAGCAACTCCAATGCTCTCGTTGTGGATAAGATATTTTTGGATTGGAAGGAGCTCCTGACCTGTTTGCCAAACTTGTTTTTATTGATGTCATTAATCTGGTAGCTTCTAGAGTCAAAGGCGACTCTTCATCCCTTGTCACAAAGTTGGCTGATGCAAAGCAAATTGTAATCGAGACTTTTCACCAATATAACATTCTTGATTGTTGTTGTGCTTTCCTCGATTGTACCAACTCCTTGAACTTGTCCTTTTGAATCATCTCCAAAAGTGACATCTTTACCTTTCCTCTTAATGTGACTAGTGAACTGTTCTTCATTTCAAATCATGCATTTGCAGCAGCCGCTATCCAAGTACCACGACTTCTTCTCCTAAGGTTGAGCCTTCAAACCTTCTTCATTATGTTCATGCTCAACCTGCATCCACAATTCTCTAGTTTGCAGATTTAGGTACCCATATTGCTATGGGTCCTTGTTGGTTAGTAACAACATAGCTTCCTTTAGGCACCCAGATCTTTTTGATCTTAGGTTGATTCCAGCTTCTCTAGTAGCAGTCAGGAGATTGGTGGCCTCTTTTGCCACAGATATAACACACCATAGCTCTTGCCCTAAAGTTCTTTAAGTTCCTATTACCATTGAAGCGATTGCTTCTAGAAGAGCTAGTGACATTACTGCTCACTATCTTGGGCTCACTCAAGTCATGCTCAAGTTTCTCATTTTCTTCTATTGCATGTTTTAAAACATTCTGAAGTGTGTCTTTTAATTCATGTATGCTTGTTAGTTCTTTCTTCAAACATTCTAAATCATTCATCAATCCAGAATTCATTTTCTTAGGAGTTTTATACTTTGAAGCCAATTTCTCAAAATCATAGTATAGATTATCAAATTCAGATTGTAAATTATCAAAAGAAATAACAGGATTATTCATTACCTCAGGTTCATCTTCCTTTGCCGTAAGGTACAGGTTGGCTTTGATGTCTTCCTCTACATTACTTGCTTCGACTGAAGAAGTGTCACTGTCATACCATGTTGAAGCCATCATTGCCTTCTTTTTCTTTCTATTTTTCTTTTGATTCTTAGCACTGTTTAGTGGACGGTCATTCTTGGTGTGAATCAGCTGTTTTTGTTTGCTGACTTTTGCTTTGAATTTATCCTTCTTGAAATTCTTCTTGTAGAGATAATTTCTTCCTCTTCCTTGAATTTCAGTCTCTTCATCAGATTCTGAGCCAGTGTCATCAATGGTCAGACTATCATTTTCTTCTTCAAGAGCAGAGACCTTTACTGCTAGGCATCTTTTCTTCTCAGCAACCCTTTTCTTTTCATTTTCTTCACAGCTCCTCAAATCTACTTCATGAGTGAGTAGAGATCCACAAATTTCATCAAAGGAAGTCTCATTAAGATCTCTTGCTTCTCGAATGGCTGTTGATGCGCCAAGGGCTTATCATGGCTTAGAAGAGCACAATGGAGCCAATGGAGAGCATGCTTCGGATAAAAATGGAGTTGTCTCGGAGTCTTTGGAAGATGCTACGGATCTCAGATTGAAGGAAAGCTTGGAGGAGCATGGAGATGCCACCATCGCACATTGCGAAGCACTTGACCAGCCACACCGGCTACATGACCCTGCCATGCCGATCGCACAAGCCCGGCCACACCGGCCACATGACCCGGCCATGCGATCCTTTAGCTATTCCATCCGGGTCAATGACATGGGCACGAGCTAAAAGGTTTAAGGATGCTTTAGTGGGCTTTGTAAGATCTCATCTTGAAGAATTGAAGACCATTGAAGATCCATTGGACCGTTTTAAGGACCACACACCAACGAATATTCCATGCGATTCCATGTTGTGCACCATGATCTCCATCGATGGTCCTTAGTTTACATTGTGTAATTCGGCCAATTGGGCCTCTATTCTATCTTAGTTTAGTTAATTATTTAGTTTGGACCTTGATTAGGGTTGGGCCTTGTTTAATTAAAGTTCAATCCTCATCTATTTTCCTATTGGTTGTATTTTAAGATAGTTTCTAGAATCATCTATGTAAACCGCCCTTAAGGCTTTAGGATTAGGAGGGGTTTGCATTATCCTTGCATATATAAAGGCATCAACCCCCTCTTGTAAACATAAGTTGAGTTGATTAATAAAATTGAGGATTATTTTCCCAAGTTGATTATCTTAGCTTCATTGTTCTAGTTTGAGCAAACTTAGGGTTCTTCAATCTTGTAGAGTCTTAGCAAACAATTAGGTTGTGATTGCTTAATTGTTTGTGAATCTTATGATCTTAGGTTTTCAATTGCAGGTCTAATTGAGGGGCTAAGGCCGACGAATGAAGCAGGGTTTATCTAGTGAAGATTGTCGACATACAAGTCTAGAAGATTTGGTGATTCAAGTTGATCTTTGGTGGGTCTCAAAGGTGGATTTGAACCGATTTGCAACCAGATTCATATCAACTGGTAATCAGAGCATAGATTATTCATCTTCAATCAGTAAATCTATCTTTCTATTCATCATTCATCAAGTTTTATCCATCAAACTCATCCATACACTCATCGCACCACCCTACCTTGAAAATTCAAAAATTCAGAAACTTTGAAAAATCATAGCTGATTCATCTTAACTCTGTTTGCTTTGAAATTTCAGATTTAGAGTCCTTATAACTAGTAGTTATATTGAAAAATATAAAAAAAATAAAAAAAATTTGACCAGAAACTTGTGATTTTTGTTCTGGATTCGTTTGAGCTCGGAAAGCTGTGAAATTTGAGTTTTAGACTTCTTTTAGTGTGTTCTTTCTGGGAAAAATATTGAAAAAAAAATATGTGGTGTTATCGATTTTCGACATTAACTACGGTTTTAGTTTGGGAATTTTGGGAATTAGGGTTTTCATTGTGCAATTGATTCAATTTGTGGCAATTAGAACCAATTGATTGTATGATTGAGAATCTTGGGTTGCTTTTGCTGTGAATTGTGATTTGATTTGAAGAATTTCAGGTTACAAACCCTATTGGAAACAAGTGGTACAAAATTGGATCAAGTGGTACTAGGGTTTTTACTAATCCATTTGATTGTTTGAATTGTGCTTGAATTGAGATTTTGTGCAGCAAGTTTGGAGAAGGATTTCGACATCAAGACTTGCATAAGTGGTTTGGTTTTGGTTTAAGATCACTTTCCTTTGAGTCACAAAAATTTTGCTACTAATTTTTTGTTCCTCCTGTAGGTGACGAGAAGAAAGGGGTCTCTGTCTCTAAGAGTTGCTCTTATTAGGCCTATTGAAAGCTAGTAAAAGGCATAATCTTGTGAGATCATCAAGAGAGTAGTGGACCGCCAATCCATAGGATTTGAGTACAAACACGAGAGCACAAGTCAAAGGTATAATCACACACACACTTGTGAGGATTTTTACTACTAATTTGTGTTCTTTTTGTAAGTACCATGGAAGGAGAACAAGATCAAGCCAATTTGGCTACTATTTTGCAAACCCTAATGCAACGTTTGGATACTCTGGATACTTGATCGAGCCAAAAACAATCATATTTTTATGATCATTTTCCTATGCTTTTTGGTATTTTTATGTGGAATTTAACCCTATTTTGCAAGTATTTGTGTTTTTAGGTCTTAAAGAGAAGAAAAGTGGAAACTTATTGTTTTTCACTCTTTTTGGAGCTAAATTGATGATTTTTTGCACAAATATGGACTTAACAACTTGGAGTGAAGATTTGGAGATTCGAAGTTGGTGTTTGAAGATAATTTGGAGATTTGAAGATTATTGAAGAATTATTTCAAGAAGTAAGAATTGAAGATTTGGAGCTTAATTGCAAAGGAATGAAGACAAGCCCAGAACAAGCCCGGAAGCTATGAAATTTTGGATATTTTATATGGGATAATACTCAGCCCATATAAGCTCACAATTGGAGTTAAAATCCCAATTTTTGCCACACAAGTCCACGGAAATATCCAAATCCCGTAATTTCCCGTAACGAGTCCTATTTGGACTAGGATTCAGCATAGTCTCAGTAGAAAGGCCATAACTTTCTGCTCAAATGTCCGTTTTAGGCCCGTGAGTAGCCGTTGGAAAGCTAATTCCGAGATCTACAACTTTCCTTTGAAGTCCAAAGCACAGTTCTGCCAACTTCAAGTCCGAATATTCCCTCGAAGTTTCTGCAGAAATCCAGAAAATTCCAGGATCCTATTTTGACTTGTATTCTACTCTAGGAAGACTTTTAATCCAACTTGGAGTCCAAGTTAGACCCTAAAACGTCCTAGAGTTCTATCCTAGATAGAATAGGAGTCTTTAGGTTATTTTTCCACTATAAATAGCCACCTTATGTAACCCAATCCCACACAATTCTCTTTCATCTTTTTCTTAGAAAATATTCTAGTTCTTTTTCTCTAGTTTTAGGTTAAGGGTGCCACACCCTCTCTTTGCATAGAGAGGTGCGGCAACCCTAGGATATTCAAGAAGAGGATTTCGCCTTCAAGTTTTGTAAGTTTTCTTAAGCCTATCATGGATTTTTTCAAATCCATGGGAAGCTAAATTCTTAATACTTCTTATCCTTTGGTGAACTCAATCAATTGATTATGGTGAGATTTCTGTGCTTAAAATTTGATATTAGTTTTTGATAGGTAGTAGGCGAGTCTCTGTTTTATTTTATGATCTTGATAATTACGTAGTTAGAGCCGCGACTAATGAAATAGTTTGATAAATCTATAGTTAAGTTAAACAATACGGTTAGTTCTTGAGTTTGACTGTTTGGCAACAAATTAGGTATGCTTAGCCGCCGCCTAATGGGACAAACTTACCACTGACCCAATTCAAGTTCTCAACTTAGTTCTCCTAGATCTGCTGCTTCAACATCGTCAGAAGACATGGCTAAACCCAAATCGACATTGCCTGATCAGATTTGCAAAGGAAGACAAAGGATTGTCGCTTTTCAACAACAAAAGGATGAAGGTTTTTACCAAGCCTAGCATATCACAACAAATTTTGATTACCTACTTCTATAAAGGATTAGGAGTAGATGGTCAGATTCTTGTTGATAGCATCGACGATATTCCCTTGTTTGATAGAACCCCTGAAGCCACATATGAAGCATTGGAAGCTTTGTTCAAAGCAATTGAACCCCTTATAGAGAAGAAAGATCGATAGGAAGAAGCCAAGAAAGAGCTAGAAGTTAACAACAATCCAGAAGTTACAATATCCGAGAAAAAAGATGCTGAAGAAGACCTTCCAACCAAGAAGTCCGACATAATTCCACAACATAGAGCAAAAGTTGGAAACATTCAGCAACGCAAGGAGGAAAGTTTTTCTCAATACTGGAAACGATTCAAGACAATGTGGACCGAATTTCCTCAACATGGCTTTAGTAGGAGACGCCTAGTTCAAGGTTTTTATTGGGGATTAAGAGACTCTAATCGAATGATTGTTGAGACTCTTACGCCAATCCCATTGTTCGACAATAACATTTTTTATGTGTATGCTGTATTGGAGACTTTAGCTAATAAGTCGAGTTCCTCAATTCCAAGTTTGAAGAGTATTGGCGAATCAAGTCACCAAGTGAAGATAGCTAAGCATCAAAGGATACTAAGGAGAGAGGAGAAGAAGATGGAAGCCAAAGCATTAAGAGAAGCTGCTAAAGGATGTGATCGAGCTATTCGAGCACAGATGAAAGGACACAGCCCGGACAAGCCCGTGCCTCACCAAACGGCTACAGCCCGGCCATCAACGTCTCAAGGCCGGACAACACCAGCCATGTCCGCGCTAGCCCGTGCACCGAGCCAGGCCTCTGCCGCGCCACATGCCCGGCCCTGTTTGGCCACTGCCACGCCACCCGTGCCGCATGCCCGGCCCTGCCTGGCCAAAGCTGCAAATCTGCCCGCGCCTAGCCCTGCCTTGTCCGCACCGGTCCACGCCACCAACATTCCATGTCCGGCCATAGCTGCTTCCTTCCGAGCCTCCACCGCACCAAGTCTGGCCATGTCCGCGCCTTGCCTAGCTTCATCTGCTGCACATCCACGCCAAGCCAAGTCAGAACCGACCATTACCCGGCCAAGCACACCAAATGCCGCGACATCTCAAGTTTCAACCAAGCCACAGCTGGCCAAGTCTGCTTCCAACCGAGCCATTGCCCAGCCACCACCGCCCAAAGTCGCAACACCCCCAATTTTCACCAAGCCAGAACCGGCCACGCCCGTGCCACTTCAAGTTTTTACCATGCCACCACCAGATTGTGCTGCTTTAAAACTTTCGTGATACGAATCTAGTTGTATTAGATTCAAATCCACCCTTTGAATATCCACCAAAGTCGACTTGAACTTCTTCAACTCCTAGACTTATATGTCGATGACCTTCACAAGGCTATTCCTCCTCTTTCGTCGGCCTTAAGCAATCAATTAGACCTACAATTGAATTCTCAAGATCACACAATTCACAAACAACTAAGTTATCTGAATCTAATTGCTTGCTAGGACTCTACAAGATGAAGAACCCTAAGTTTGCTCAAACTAGAACAATGAAGCCAAAGAAATCGATATGGGTATAAACCTCTCAACTTTATTGATTAACTTGACTTGTGTTTACAAGAGGGGGATGGTCCCTTTATATAGTGGTGGGGGACACACCTCTCCCTAATCCTAAAGCCATAAGGGCGGCATAAACATAAAGGAAGGAACAAGGAAATAGCCTACTCCTTGTCCTACTAGGAAAAGTAAATAACATTACATAATTAAGTAAGGATCGGAATTAGTCAAACAAGGCCCAACCCAATGTCTACTAAATAATTAACTAATCTAAGATAGAATAAAGGCCCTAATGGTCGAATTACACAATGCTAAGCCTAATGCTCATCGATGGATAACATGGTACACACCATGGAATCGTTTGGAATATTCCTTGGTGTGTGGTCTTCAAATCGGCCTAATGAGTCTTCAATGGTCTTCAATTCTTCAAGATGAGATCTTATAAAGCCCACTAAAGCTTCCTTAAACCTTTTAGCCCGAGCCCTTGTTATTGGGCCCAACGGTATAGTTAAGGGATCATGTGGCCGGGCATGGCCGAATCATGTGGCCGGGCATGTCCATGTCGCGTGGCCGGTGATGGCCGGGCATCTCCAAGTCGCGTGGCAGGTGTTGCGCGGCTTCCCCAAACAATGGCCGGTCACAAGTGCTTCCATCTCCACGCTCCACCAAGCTAGCATCGATGACAACTCCATGATCTCCAATGTGTCCTCTAAGCCATGATAAGCCCTTGGCGCATCATCCCCTCTCCCTTGAAAAAGATTTGTCCTCAAATCTGCATCAGTATTAAACAAGGATAAGTCTGAAACATTAAAAGTAGCACTTACATTGCCATATTCACTAGGAAGATCTAGCTTGTAGACGTTGTTGTTGATCCTCTCCAAGACTTTGAATGGACCATCTCCACGAGGTAAGAGCTTAGACTTTCTCTTTTTAGAGAACCTCTAAACATTATTCATTACTCGCATGAATGTACTAGGTGCATTAGTCAATCGAAAAGGCATAACTAACCATTCATACAACCCTAATTTAGTTTTAAAGGCAGTTTTCCATTCATCACCCTCTTTCATGCAAATTTGATGATAGCCACTCTTAAGATCAATCTTAGAAAATAAGCAAGCACCATGCAATTCATCTAGCATATCATCTAATCTAGGAATAGGGTGACGATACTTTACCGTTATGTTGTTTATTGCCCTACAATCAACACACATTCTCCAAGTCCCATCTTTCTTAGGAACAAGCAAAACAGGAACGGCACATGGAGAAAGACTTTCACGCACAAAGCCCTTTTGAAGTAGCTCTCCAACTTGCTTCTTAAATTCCTTTGTTTCGTCAGGCTTATTTGGTATTTGCGCTCCAGAGATGAAATCAATTTGATGCTCAATTCCCCTTATCGGCAGCAACCCACTAGGAATCTCCTCCGGAAACACTTCTACATAATCACTCAAAAGAGAAACAATATTGCTTGGAAGCTCTCTTTCCAAGACGTTAGTAGCAACAAGTGTATTCTTAAGCAAAAGTAAGATCAAAATAGAATTATCATGTAAAGCCTCTTTAATCTCACTCTTAGTAGCTAACATACACTCCTTAACAACTTTCCTAGAACTAGCATGCTTATCAACCAAATCAGTTTTGCTTTCAACGCAATTCACATTCAAATTAGCATGTTTAGTCTTTTCTTTAGTCCTAAAATCAGATTCCATCTTAGCAAATTCCTCTTTCAATTTCAATTGATCTTTTAAAACGTCTTGAGGTGATAAAGGAATCAAGGTAATAGGACGCTTACCACACATAAAGAAATACTTATTTGTTTCACCATCATGATGGACCTTGTTGTCATATTGATACGAATCTAGTTGTATATCGGTCCAAATCCACCTTAGAGACCCGCCTAAGATCAACTTTAATCACCAAACTTCTAGATGAGTATGTCGACAATCTTCACTTGATAAATCTTCCTTCGTTCGTCGGCCTTAGACCTCCAAGTCGCCATGCACTTGAACACCTAAGATCACAAGATTCACAAACAATTAAGCAATCACAACCTAATTGTTTGCTAGGACTCTACAAGATTGAAGAACCCTAAGTTTGCTCAAACTAGAACAAAGAAGCCAAATAATCAATATGGGTGTGTAAACCTCTCAACTTTATTGATAAATTGACTTATGTTTACAAGAGCGGGATGGTCCCTTTATATAGTGGTGGGGGACGCACCTCTCCCTAATCCTAAAGCCATAAGGGCGGCATAAACATAAAGGAAGGAACAAGGAAATAACCTACTCCTTGTCCTATTAGGAAAAGTAAATAACATTACATAATTAAGTAAGGATTGGACTTAGTCAAACAAGGCCAAACCCAATGTCTTCTAGACTAAATAAATAACTAATCTAAGATAGAATAAAGGCCCCAATGGCTGAATTACACAATGCTAAGCCTAATGCTCATCGATGGTTAACATGGTACACACAATGGAATCGTTTGGAATATTCCTTGGTGTGAGGTCTTCAAATCGGCCCAATGAGTCTTCAATGGTCTTCAATTCTTCAAGATGAGATCTTATAAAGCCCTCTAAAGCTTCCTTAAACCTTTTAGCCCGAGCCCTTGTTATTGGACCCAACGGTATAGTTAAAGGATCATGTGGCCGGTTGTGGCCGGGCATGGCCGAATCATGTGGCCGGTTGTGTCCGGGCATGTCCATGTCGCGTGGCCGGTGATGGCCGGGCATCTCCAAGTCGCGTGGCCGGTGTTGCGTGCCTTCCCCAAACAATGGCCAGTCACAAGTGCTTCCATCTCCATGCTCCTCCAAGCTAGCATCGATAACAACTCCATGATCTTCATTGGCTCCAATGTATCCTTCTAAGCCATGATAAGCCCTTGGCGCATCATCCCCTCTCCCTTGAAAAGGATTTGTCCTCAAATCTACATCACTATCAAACAAGGATAAGTCTGAAACATTAAAAGTAGCACTTACATTGCCATATTCACTAGGAAGATCTAGCTTGTAGGCATTGTTGTCGATTCTCTCCAAGACTTAGAATGGACCATCTCCACGAGGTAAGAGCTTAGACTTTCTCTTTTCAGGGAACCTCTCCTTCCTTAGATGCAACCAAACCCAATCCCCAGGTTCAAAGATGACTTCCTTGCGCCCATTGTTAGCATTCTTCATGTAGTGTTGTGTCTTCTTCTCAATTTGAGCTCGAACCCTAGCATGAAGTTCTCTAACATAATCGGCCTTCTTTGTCCATCCATGTCGACTTGCACACTCAAAGGTAAACTCAACAAACCCAATAGGGTTAAAGGATTAAAGCCATACACAGTTTCAAAAAGGTGAATATCCAGTGGTGCTATGTATGCTTCTATTATATGCAAATTCGACATGAGGTAGACAATCCTCCCAAGTTCTTAAGTTCTTTTTAATTAAAGCCCTAAGCAAAGTAGACAAAGTTCGATTAACTACCTCGGTTTGACCATCAGTTTTAGGATGACAAGTAGTAGAAAATAACAACTACAAAGATAGAATCTTTAGTACATATGGTTTTAGAAGTAGATTTAGCTTGCAAACAAACAATGCAACTAGCAACATACTTCCCTAAATCATGTCGCATCTTAGGCCAAAAGAAGTGTTCATGCAATATGTCATATGTTCTATCAACTCCAAAGTGACCCATTAAACCCCCTTCATGCGATTCCCTCAATAGCAAGATGCGCAAAGAACAAGAAGGCACACACATTCTAGATTCCTTAAACAAAAATCCATCATGCTTATAATACTTTCCAAATCCAGAATTTTCACATGCTTTAAATATTTCACCAAAATAAAGCATGGAAAGTAAGACATACCTCCTTGATAAAGCATCGGCTACCACATTCTCCTTGCCTTTTTGTATCGCACAACATAAGGAAAAGACTCAATGAATTCGCTCCACTTAGCATGTCTTTTGTTCAACTTTTGTTGGCCTCTTAACTACTTCAAGCTCTCATGATCCGTATGAATCACGAATTCCTTAGGCCAAAGGTAGTGTTGCAAAGTTTGCAATGCCCTCACAAGAGCATACAACTCTTTATCATAGGTTGGATAGTTCAATGCAGCCCCATTCAATTTCTCACTAAAGTATGCGACGGGCTTCCCACCTTGCATTAAAACAGCTCCAATTCCAACCCATGATGCATCACATTCAATCTAAAAAGTATTGTTAAAGTTAGGTAAAACAAGCAAAGGAGCATTAGATAGTTTGTCCTTTAACGTCTCAAATGCTTCTTGTTGTTCATCTCCCCACTTGAATGGTGCATTCTTCTTCATAACACTTGTCATATGGGCGGCTAAGGTGCTAAAATCCTTAACAAACCTCCTATAGAATCCGGCTAGTCCATGAAAAGATCTCACTTGTCCAACGTTGGTGGGTGTTGGCCAATCTTTGATTGCCTTGATCTTTTCCTCATCAACCTCTATACCTTGCGATGAAACCACAAAACCAAGAAAAACAAGCTTGTTTGTCCAAAAGGTGCACTTCTTAAGGTTAGCATACAATTTCTCAACCCTAAGTACATCTAACACACATCTTAGATGCCTAACATGCTCATCTAAGTTTCGGCTATACACAAGTATATCATCAAAATAAACAACAACAAACTTGCCAATAAAAGCTCTTAAAACATGATTCATTAATCGCATGAATGTACTAGGTGCATTAGTCAATCCAAAAGGCATAACTAACCATTCATACAACCCTAATTTAGTTTTAAAGGCAGTTTTCCATTCATCACCCTCTTTCATGCAAATTTGATGATAGCCACTCTTAAGATCAATCTTAGAAAATAAACAAGCACCATGAAATTCATCTAGCATATCATCTAATCTAGGAATAGGGTGACGATACTTTACTGTTATGTTGTTTATTGCCCTACAATCGACACACATTCTCCAAGTCCCATCTTTCTTAGGAACAAGCAACACAGGAACGGCACATGGAGAAAGGCTTTCACGCACAAAACCTTTTTGAAGTAGCTCACCAACTTGCTTCTCAAATTCCTTTGTTTCTTCAGGATTTGTCCTATAAGCTGGCTTATTAGGTATTTGTGCTCCAGGGATGAAGTCAATTTGATGCTCAATTCCCCTAATTGGTGGTAAACCACTAGGAATCTCCTCAGGAAACACATCTACATAATCACTCAAAAGAGAAACAATGTTGCTTGGAAGCTCGCTTTCCAAGTGGTTAGTGCTCACAAGTGTATATTTAAGCAAAAGCAAGATCAAAACAGAATTATCATTCAAAGCTTCTTTAATCTCACTCTTAGTAGCTAACATACACTCCTTATTAACTTTCTTAGAACTAACATGCTTAACTATATCGCAATTCTCATCTAAATTAGCATGATTAGTCATTTCTTTAGCCCTAAATTCCGAATCTAGCTTAGCAAAATCCTCTTTCAATTTCAATTGATCTTTTAAAGCCTCTTGAGGTGATAACGGAATAAAAGTAAAGGGCTTCTTACCACACATGAGAGTATATTGGTTCGTCTCACCATCATGTTGAACTTTGTTGTCATATTGCCATGGTCGTCCAAGTAGTACATGGTATGCTTGCATGGGTAAGATATCGCACAATACATCTCCTTTGTACCTGCCCAAACAAAGAGAAACTAAAACTTGTTTGTTAACCCTAATTTCCTCCTTATCGTTGATCCAACACAAGCTATAAGGTTTAGGGTGTTTTGTAGTGGGTAATTGCATCTCCTTCACCAAATAAACACTAGCTATGTTTGTACAACTCCCACCATCAATAATCACACTACTAGGCTTCCCATTCGCATACATCCTAGTATGAAACAAGTTTTCCCTTTGATTGTTCACTTCATCTTTCACATAAGCACTCAAAGTTCTCCTAGCAACCAAACTCTTAAGTGCAAAACCGACACCATCATCACTATCATCATGCGCATCTCCTTCATCATCTCCATCGCAACTAGATCCTAGAGTAATCTTTTCATCTTCACTTTCGATTTCTCCTTGTTCATTCACGAACAACACTTTCTTGTTAACACAATCTTTAGCATAGTGTCCAAAGCCTTGACACTTGAAACACTTAACATGATTCTTTGAAGATGAACTCGATGAAGACTTAGAATCGGATTTAGGGGTAGTACCCTTTTGCGCCACCAACTCCTTCTCTTTGGTCGACTTATCATCCTTCTTGATTGGAGTCTTCCATGAGCTTAATGATGATGCAAAGCTCTTCTTATTCCTCTTTACTTGACTCTCGGCCTTCAAAGCATGTTGAAACAATTCCTCAACATCATAGTGTTGTTGCATCTCCACAATATCATGAATTTCTCTATTCAATCCCGCCATAAACCTAGCTATAGTAGCTTGTGGAGCTTCATCAACCTCGGCCCTATACATTAACAACATCATCTCGGAGTAGTATTCATCAACACTCCTAGTTCCTTGCCTCAAAGATTGCAACTCTTGGTAGAGACCATTAGTGTAAAAACTTGGAACAAACCTCTTCCTCATAAGGCTTTTTAACGATAACCATGTATCAATAGGTCTTTCCAAATTTCTTCTTCTTTCTTGCACTAATTGATTCCACCAATTTAAAGCATTCTCCGTGAATTCAAGAGTAGCAATTTGCACCTTCTTTGGCTCGGCATGTGGATAGTAATCGAAGTACATATCCAATTTCGATTCCCACTCCAAATAATCGGATGGAGACCCTCTCCCATTGAATTTAGGAATCTTGTATTTGATGTTGTCTTTAAGCTCTTCTCTTTCGATTCCCCTCCTAGGCCGCAAATTCTCATTGATTGCTTGGCCTCCAAGCTCTTGTTGCCTCAATCTTTCCATGGGATCGATTCTAGCATTTGCCTCGGTGGTGCAAGATAAATCCTCTCATTGTTTTGTGCGGCATTAGCCCTTTGTTGAGGTGGTTGAGCTTGTTGATTTTGGCCTTCCTTTACTTGTTGGACATCATCGGCCAAGGCATCGAATTTAGTATCCATATTGTCCAAACGTTGCATTAGAGCTTGCAACATAGCAGCCACGTTGGCTTGTTCTTGTTCTCCTTCCATAAATTAACCCTAAGCCACCCAATTTGGTGATCACTTCTTCAAGTAGATGGATACTACTATCCCAATTTGGTGAAGCAATTCTATGCCAACATGGACAAGGTTCGTAAAGGTTATTCCTACACCATCAACACAATGGTCAAAGGTAAGTACATTGTAGTTGATGAGGAATATCTATGCCGTTTACTTGATTTGAACAATGAGGGTAGTATGTTCTATTTTACTTATGTTAATGGAGAGCAAAGGACCGCCACCGAGAGCACATGGAAAAGGGATGGTGCTTTAAGGAAGGTTTGACATTCCTCTTGGTATGGATAGCCAAGGGAATAGAGAGGTAAGAGTCAAGTACATGGAACCAAGGGATAGACTTGTGTGTTACTTATTGCATCATAATGTCATTCCTAGGAGTAGTAACAAGCATAAGCTTCGCATTGAAGACTTCTATGTTGTAGACAATCTTTGCCATGGATTAGGTCATAGAATACCAATGGCTAGGTTGTTACTCTCAAGGATGTGGGAAGTAGTTCATTCTTCACATGAAGATAAGGCATTTGTTTTCCCATTGTTGATTAGCAAGATTTTGGTCAATGAAGGAGTTGAAGTCGATGGTGAGTATTGCTTCAACAATGAAGACAATGTCATTGATGTGAATTCTTTAAGTCATTTGGGTTTAAGGAGGAGAGTTGTTGCCAATGAGGTACATTGGTACAATGTGCAAAGAAGGACTTATGCACAAGGACTTGAACAATCACAAGGGACAAGACAACCATCCTTGGAAGTTGATGAAGAAAATTTCCAAGAGCTTCCTATGAGAGAATTTCAACAACTTATGGTTCGAGAGATGAGGCAACATAGGAGTGTAATGAGAGCTTACATGGAGCAAATGGAGGACACCATACGTGATTGCATGGGCCAAAGGAGGCCAAGGAGAGGCCATTGATTCTTATCCTTAGGATGTCATATGTTATGAATTCTTTTATCTTTTGCATTTTTATCATGACATTGCATGCATTTGTATTTGTATTTGTATTTGTTCTATTTGGATCTTATGTAAGACTTATGTGTTTGGATGTTATGATTGATACCATGTTTGATTAATTTGCTTAGATTGAGCATCGATTTTCTTGGAGAATTAATTCTTGCATGTGTAAATTAATTGGATCGCCCCACTTATTGTGATTTATTGCTAGTTGTAAGTTTGCTTGATTTATTAGATTGGGTCGACACTTTCTTTCTAGATCGAGTCTTACTTGTGCACTTCATTTTTCCAAAAGTTTCCAAAACAACATGTTTTGAAATTTTTTGTCAAAATACTAGCACAACACACATTGAGGAAAATGTGTCTTTTAAGTGTGGGGGGAAGAAGTAGTCTATTTGAAAGATCCTATTTTTCTTTTCTATCTTATTGATTAGAGACAAATTTTTCAAAATTTGAAGAAAATCAAAACTTAATAGAAATATTGTGCAATTAATTAAATTTTGATTTAATTTCCATGAGTATAGTCTTTTGTAATATTAATTTAGTTTGGATACATTGAAAATATTTTCCAAATTTTCTTATGTATAACCTCATTCTTTGATTAAGAAGTGTAATTAATAAGGTTTTTCATACCCAAAAATGGTTTGACAAGTGCATTACTTCTAAAACATGTGTTGAATCTTGTGTACATTTATAGAAGTATGTCATGGATATGTCAAAGTCTAAGTGTGGGGGTATGAAGGGTAGCTAAAATCTTTTAAAAAGAAGTGTTTTCATGAAAACAGGAGAAGAGATTTTTTCTTGCTAAAAAAAATTAATTAATTAATTCATTGTTGTCACTCTTTTCTTTAACAAAAGGAGTTAGTAACCCTTGGAAAGAGGATAAGAGGCATGGAATGCGGAAATATTGTCCCTCTTGAAAAAAATGAGTGTTAGTAACCTCAAAATAAAGGGAGCTAGTAGCCCCAAATCATGAACATTTCTAAGGTTAGTAACCTTGCTTTCTTAAAAATAAACCGTCCTTTTTAGCCCATTCTAATCTTTGATTAATATCCATGATATTGCTTTCTCTTTGGAAGATAGATGTAAATACAAGCTTATGGTAAGTTTTCCTTATCAAATTCATCCAAGGTATGTTGATCTTAGAAACTACATTATTGATTGGAGTGATTTTGTGCATAGCTAATTTGAATCTTATGGTCTTTGTATTTTTACTAACTTGTATTGCATTTGACTAGAAAATGTAGATTAAATTCTTAATTTATTAGAAGTACTTTGTTTTCTAAAGTTTGATGTCTCTAGTTAATGTTACATAATGTTTGTGGGTATCGTTCTAGTTAAGTAAACCCTCAGGAGACTATAACTCCTCCTTTATAGCCGTATAGAGGTTTAAAGGGTTGCGTCATGAGCTAAGTGCCGCCGTACACCTACGAAAGTGGAATCAATATGTTGTTTAGTTTAGGACTAATATTTTTTTTGTTTACTTAGGATTAGGGTGGGGGAATATGATCAGACCAAAATTATGCATCTTTTTATGGTCATTTTCCTATGCTTTTTGGGTATTTTATGCTTGATTATACCATATATTTGGTATATTTGTGTTTATAGGTGCTAAAGTGAAGAAAAGTGCAAAATCACTAATTTTGTACCTTTTTGGAGGATTATTTACACAAATATTTTCCAAGGACAACTTGGATTAAGAATGGAGCCAATATGATCGTGATTGAAGAGCTTGAAGAGTCAATTTTATCATCATAAGATTGATTTTCAAGAGTTTGAAGCAAAGGAGCAAAGTTGAATTTCAAGGCAAGAAGACATGTCGAGAGGCGTCAAAGCACTGGAGTACATGGGGCGCGAGGATAACCACATGGGGTGCCAAGCATGCCATACGGGCGCCCAGCGCTAGTCGGGAACACCACCCAGCTACACAAGGACACAGGCGACCTGGGGCCTGAGAGCAACGCCCAGGGGGAGTCGGGGCATGACTCCGCGCGCGCCAAGCATTCCATCACGTGTCACTTCTTCTTGAAGCTTCTCTAATTGTTTCAAGATTTGGCGACCCTTCTGTATTTTGGCCACGACTTTTGATCCAGAACTCCGTTTGAGGCAAATGAGTAGCCGTTGGAAAGCTAACTCCATGATCTACAACTTTCGTGTTTGGTTGAAGCCCAGTTCAGACGTTTTCATGGACAAAAATTCCCCTGAAGTCAGCGGACAGAAACTGTCTTGGGCCTTTCTTGCGGGATTGATCAAATTAAGCCCAAATTCTTATTTGGATTAGCTTGATGCCTTGGAGAGCAGCCCAACACGTCCTTAGGGTTTGTTTAGCTCTAAATTAACCCTAAAGCCACCCTTTATAAATACCCTCTTAAGTCTAAAACCCGGGGAACATATCGAAACACCTAGAACAACTTCCACACACATCTTTTCTCTAGGTTTTGCGTCGATAGGAAGAAGGGAGGCTGCCGCCGGCCTCAACCATTGTAAGTTTCTTATGGATTGCTTGCAATGCATGAGTAGCTAAACCTTTAATACTTCTTTTCCTTAGGTATTTTTGATCAATGAATCTATGGTGAGACTTTTGTTCTTAAAAATTTGAGCTTTTTCTGTTTGAACACGTTTCTTATCTCTATGCTTCATCTTATGTGTTCATACTTTGATTGATTTGATGCGTAACATATCTTGAGATTTATGAATGCTATAGTTAGATTCAAGTAGCTTGAGTCAAGCTAAAGTTGGTCCAAGTAACAATTGTAATTCTAGGAGTCCTAGGTTCAATGGGATATCAAACCTTGTTGAAATCTTTAGGCCGAGATGGAAATTGATGTAGGCAAGTTTGGTATTGATTTATCATGCATGTGGAAAAGTAAATCTTAATGCTTGTCCTATGATTCTTCACAGGGTGAATGTTTGATTAGGAACAATAGAGATTAATTTAGCTAGTAGCAAGTTAATTCTTCTTAGCAAGTTGGACGGTCGAGTATTCCTCTCCTATACCAATTATTCAAATGGAGTTGTTTAAGATATTAAGAGGATTACTTTGTTTCAATGAAAGTTGATGTCTACGTCTTAGGCTACACACCAATTTGGGGTAATTTATGATTCTTAATTGATTGCAATTTAAGCCAAATTTATGTTTAGTGTCTATGATCCATGATTCACTTGATCAAAATAATTACCTAAAGGAGAAGAAGTGATGCGCCCAAGGCTTATTATGGAAGGAATGATGCGCCAAGGACTTACTATGGACTTGAAGACAAGCATTGAGAGCATGGAAAGGATGATCAAGGGCTGCAAAGAAGCATGGACAAGTAAGTTTAAAGGAGAGAATGGAATCACAATTCACCAAGAAGATGCCATTAAGATGCCAATTGATCCTTTGAAAATTCCATTAGGTCCGATGACAAGAGGAAGAGCTAAGAGATTCAAGGATGCACTCATGGGCCTTGTTCGAACTCATCTTGAAGACTTGAAGACCATTGAAGTTCATTTGAAGAGCTTTGGTGATGATTTGGGCAAGAAATTACAAATCAATTACAAGTTCATCACTTTGCTTGCTATTGATTCTAAGTGGCCGGATTGACATCATGGCATGAGCCCATTAGCATTAGTTTGCTTTGTTTGGGCTTAATTATATCTTAAATTAGCTTATTTTTAAGTTTGGATGTTATTTGGGTTGGGCCTTGGTTGACTAAGTCCAATCCTTGTTTAATTATGTCTTTATTTCCTTTTCCTAGTTGGGCAAGGACTAGTTTTTCCCTAGCCCTTATATTTCGACGAAAATTAGGATTTATTTTAGGATTGTGGTTGACCCTATCACTATATAAGGCCACCAATATCTCTTGTAAAAGTTGAAGTTGAGTTGATTAATAAAGTTGAGGATTATTTTCCCAAATTGATTATCTTAGCTTCATTGTTCTAGTTTGAGCAAACTTAGGGTTCTTCAATCTTGTAGAGTCCTAGCAAACAATTAAGTTGTGATTGCTTGGTTGTTTGTGAATCTTGTGATCTTAGGTGTTCAAGTGCAGGTCGACTTGGAGGTCTAAGGCCGACGACCGAAGGAAGATTTATCAAGTGAAGATTGTCGACATACACATCTAGAAGTTTGGTGATTCAAGTTGATCTTAGGCGGGTCTCTAAGGTGGATTTGGACCAATTACAACTAGATTCGTATCAATTGGTAATCAGAGCTTAGGTTTATCATCTTCAATCGGTAAATCTATCTTTTACTCATCATCATTCATCCCATCGATTTCACCCACACTCATCGCACCACCTTCCTGAAAAAGTAATTCAAAAATTCAGAAACTTTAAAAATTCATAGCCGATTCATCTTGCATCGTTTTGCTTTGGAATTTCAGATTTGAGTCCCTCATAACTAGTAGTTATATCGAAAAATATAAATAAAATAAAATAAAATAAAAAAAATATTTCAACCAGAAACTTGTGATTTTTGTTCTGGATTCGTTTGAGCTCGGAAAGCTGTGAAATTTGAGCTTTAGACTTATTTATATGTGATCTTTCTGGGAAAAATATTGAAAAAAATCAAAAAAATCTGTACTGTTATCGATTTTTTCCAGGAACTAGGGTTCTTAGTTTGGGAAATTTGGGGATTAGGGTTTTTCTTGTGCAATTGATCTAATTAATTGCAATAACTCTAATCGATTGTGAATTGGGATCCTTGGATTGCTTTTGCTGTTAATTGTGATTTGATTTGAGGAATTTCAGGTTACAGACCCTATTGGATTCAAGTGGTACAAATAGGAGACAAGTGGTACTAGGGTTTATGCTAACCGATTTGATATTGTGATTTATGCTTGAATTGAGTTTTTGTGCAGCAACTTTGGAGAAGAATTTCGACATAAGGAGCCTGCATTAAGTGGTTTGGTTTGGTTTAAGATCACTTTTCTTTTGATTCACAAATAACTTTGCTATTAATTGTTCGTTCCTCAAGTAGGTCACGAGAAGAAAGGAGTGCTCTAGGAGTTGCTCTCATTAGGCCTATTGAAGCTAGTAAAAGGCAAATCTTGTGAGATCATTAAGAGAGTAGTGGACCGCCAATCCATAGGACTTGAGTACAAACACGAGAGCACAAGTCAAAGGTATAAGCACACACACACTTGTGAGGATTTTTACCTCTAATCTTTGTTCTTTTTGTAGGTATAATGGAAGAAGAACAAGAGCAACCAAACGTGGCTGCTATGTTGCAAGCTCTAATGCAATGTTTTGACAATATGGATACTAAGTTCGATACATTGGCCAATGAAGTCCAACAAGTAAGGGATGGCCAAAATCAACAAGTTCAACCACCTCAAAGAGCTAATGTCGCACGCAACAATGAAGAGGAGCATCCTCCACCACCGAGGCAAATTGCTAGAATCGATCCCATGGAGAGACTAAGGCAACAAGAACTTGGTGGGCAAGCTCACAATGAAAACATGCGGCCTAGGAGAGGAAA
>AWWV01006183.1:0-45069 GCA_001974805.1 Corchorus capsularis
ATATATATATATATATAAGCACGAATAAGGGGAAACTTTATGTTTTCTGATTGTACCATTTTTTTTGTTTCAAATATATATCTAAATTGCCATTATCAAATATATTTTAATATATTTCTAAACTGTCATTATTAAAATATAATTTCACTACAAGAAAAACAGATCTTCTGCAACAGACAAAATCCGTAGCAAATTGACTGAAATCCGTAGCTAACACATATTAGCTACGGACAACGTCCGTAGTCATGTCCGTAACAGATACCCCCGTCGCTAATAGGAATCTTGCTACGGAATGAATATGTCTGTATCAGATACCCCAGTTAGCTACGGATGAATCCCGTAGCAATTGTTTTAGAGTCCGAAGCAGATACGGTAAACGGAAGCTAACGGATGACTTGAATCCGTCAACTTTGTTCGTAGCAAAGCCGTATCATGTTCGTAGCAAATTACGAAAAATCAACGAACACATAAGTTGACTAGTCGTAGCTAATGATTAACATGTCTGTAGCAAATGTGTAGCTACTATATTCTGACCATAACATAATGTCTGATGCAAAATGGTAATGTCTGTGGCAAAAAGTTATATGTCCATAGCCATTTTTTTAAACCCTATAATAACATCCGTCGCAAATGTTTAATTGTGCATATCTAATAGGTATAAATTCGTAGCCATTTTAATGAATGAGTACTCGAACATGTCCGTAGCACCATTCGTATCAATTTGATGATATTTGGCATTTTGATATAATATTTATATATTTAATAATTACAGTTTTTTAGAAATGTAATATTTTATAAATGTAATTTAGTTATCATCAATAAAACTCTAATGTAAATAAAATTAACATTATATTAGTCTAAATATTAAATATATATAAGATTTCCTAAAATTGGAATATTGTATATATATACAAAATAAAGCAAGTCATAAGGGCAAGTGTTTGAGAGCAACATGCCTTCACCATAAATAAGGCAAACCATATCAAGTGTTTAAATACTGAGCAAAGTCTACAATAATAACAAAAAGTTGTTTAAATACCATTCCATTAGACCAAAAGGATCATAAGTCAAATTGGTATTGTTCTCAACTGCCTAATGCTCCCACACTCAGCCTCATATATGCTGCAAAATAACATAAATCCAGTTTATGATAGATATTCAAGGCGTTATAACTCCAATAGGAGAAAAGGTTAAAGGACCCATTTCCAATAATCAAGCAATAACAGTAGGCTAAACGTTCCAAATTTCCTTATTTTAGATGTACTACTAAAAACAAAATCAATCCTACTCAATCAAGAAACATTTCTAAGTAAAATAACAGTAGGCTAAATGTTCAAAGTTTCACTTTTATGCTAATAATAAACATCAGTACAAGAAGTAAAATAAACGATCCACTCAAACCAAAACAAAGCCTTTCAAAGCTTCATAATCATCAGCCAAACCAAACTAGGTAACAAAGTCGATCAAGAAGCCGATTCTAAGCTAAAAAACATCAATACAGAATCAGATAGACTCATCATCATCACAAAAATAATATCATCTAGAACCATAATACCTTGTAGTAAAGAAAAACAACATGCTTGTAGTATCATTATCTACAAGAGAAAAGAAAGATGAAAGGAAAGAAATAATATACAAAATAAATATATTTCGAAATTGTCATCATCAAAATATCTTTTAATTATGTCATTATTAAAATATAAATTTGTGTATTTTTTTTCAAATATATTTCTAAATTGCTATTATTAAAATACTATTTTATTAAAAATTTTCAATTTCTATTGTACCATCCTAGAATATTTCTTCAGCAAACTTGTTAATTAAAGAGGGCACCAAGATCTTGCTTCCTCCCAACAATGTATCTGATCCTATCAACATGATTACTCAGGTTATGACCATTTACAAGAGTACCCCTACGAAATGAGAGAGGAGACTTAAGATCGAAATTAGACAATTAATTTTACTATATTAAACAAACTTGAAGTACAATAGTCTACTAGCTCTTTCCTGGGTTTAGTTTCTTTATTCTGTTTTTAGCATAACAATATTGATGTAAAAGGATTTTTTGGTTTTCAAACTTTTATAGGGAGGTTATTGAAATTTCAAAGTTTAATTTTCAAAATTTCATAGGAGGGTTATCAAAATTTCAGTGTGGTTCAACATTTCATAGTTTGTAGATCAAAATTTCATAGTGAGGTTATAAAAAAACCATAGGGAGCTTATCAAATTTTTACAAGGAGGTAATCAAAATTTATAGTGAGGTAATATCAAAATTTTATAGGAAGATTTATCAAAATTTCATAGTGAGGTTTTTAAAATTTCATGGGAAGGTTAACAAAATTCCATAGAAAGGTTATCGAAATTCCATAGTGTGGTTATCAAAATTTCATAGGGAGATTATCACAGTTTCATAGGGTGGTTATCACAATTTCATTGTGTGGTTAAAGCTTGGGACACACAGTGGTTAAAGCTTTAGACTACTTGTAGGATGTCTCAAGTTCGAATATTGGGATGGACGGAGTGGAATTGGGATAGGAAAGGGGTACCTCATGTTGAGTAGTCCATTTCAATATTATGTGTTGGGAAATTTCGAAAATAGAAAGAACAAAGAAAAGGCTTTAAGGCGTGAAGAACACTTTCTTAAGTGTAAGATTGTTTGTCTATCACAAACAAGTTACCCTCAGGATACAATAAAACTCCTGAGATCACCAAGTATGGAAGAGAACAATTTTTTTTTGGGGAGAGAAGAAAACGTGTTTTTCAACGTTGAGAAGTTTCTGTATTTATAAATACTGAAAGGTTATCTTGAACGGTTACCAATTGAATAAACTGTTTTATTCAAAATGAATAACTTCCTGATCATTTTAAATAGATAACTGTTCAGATAATTATCACATGGTAAAAACAAATTTATTGAATATATTCTAAAACGAATTTATTATTTAAATTCCTATAGGTTTTTTTTTTTAAAAAAAATTAAAGACTTGAAAAAACTAAGTTCCTTTTAATTTTAAATAAAATTAAAGGCCCAAGTGCCTCATCTTTGACTATATAAAAGTGGGCTAACCTATGGGTTGAGCCCATAGGTATTGGTAATACAAGATACCCTTAGTCATAGATGGGTATTTATAAAGCACTTCAAGTCCCTTTGTTTTAACAATGTGGGACTTTTGTTTTACCATTTAAGAAACTATTCAACATTATGTTCATGAGTAGAAAAAAATATAGTGTGATTATTAAAATTTCATGTAAATATTTAATCCAAACACGTTGGGTCACGTGTGAAAATGATGAAAAAAGTCTAAAAAAGATTTGATCTATGCAATTTTCATAGATTTATAAATAATTTAACTTCGGCGGAGTATATGACCAATGGTGCAATCTTGTCAACAAGAACTGAATATGTGGACGAACTGAATGAGTAGATGATAGAAATACAACATTTCCTTGGTGAGAGTAAGACGTACAACAATTTCGATGAAGAAGTTGATAATTCGAACAACCATTATCAAAAGGAATTCTTAAATATTCTTATACTGCATGGTTTGCCACCGTAATTAAAGACTATATATTGCACTCTCTCAAAAAGTTTCAATGCCTTCGACAAAACTTTTGGTCAAGTAAAAAAATACAAAGAAGTTGAAGAAAACATATACAAAAGATGTAGTATCTATAAAAGTTCTACTTTCATATAAGTTTTTTTTTTTTTGGAAAGAAATCGCATTTTCATTACATAATACTAGTAAATGGTAAATAATATTTAGATACCATATTGGGCTATTTAATAATATTTGGATACCATTTGTTCAACCTACAAATGTAACACATTTCAAAGGAATTTACTTCAAATATAAATTTGTTACATTTCAATCATCGAATTCTTTGAATTATTTTCATATCTATTTAATATTGAATTTAAAATTTACTTCAATATAATTCCGATACAATACAATAATTTAATTCTTTGATTTCTAATTAATTTCAATTATTTAAATATATTTTTTATTTAAACACGTTTAGCCACATACAACGCACGTGAAAGTTAAAACTAGTATATATATAATATATTATAATATAATATAATATAAATATGAATTAATATATACCGTAAACAAAGCTGTGCATAGATACTGATATAATTGATCTTCATTGAATAGTTGTATTCATTTTCCAAACAGTATAATTTTTCATTAATAATATTCAAATTAATTTATGATGATTTGTTAATGGTGCTCATACTAAGTTACTATAATGTTTCATTAATACTGTTCGTACAAAGAATGATTCATAGGGACAAAATGATATAAGTAGGTATTATAGTTATTTCAATCCTCAACAAAGGTTGATTGGATATGTTAGTAATTTTGCTAGGGTTTAAAATGAAAAATTCTCAAAATGGGGTAATTATTTCGATTCTTATAAAAAAATTGATTGGATCTTTTGGAAAATTTACTAGGGGATGAAAAGTATAGTAAGTGTAAGTAACACTATAACAAAAGTTGCATATAAAGGCATATGCAATTGCCTCTAATTAAATACTCATTCAATTGCCCCTAAAAAGATTTAGAGGCAAATAACATAATTGTCCTCCCCTGCTAAATATATTTAGCAACTAATTAGCGACAAACAATAATTTGCCTCTAAATTAAGAATTAAAGGCAAAATATTTGTCTCTAAATTGATTGATTTAATTGTTTCTTTTTATTCTTTTAAAAAACAATCATATTGGCTTCTAATAATTATATTTAGAAACAAATGGTTTTGCCTCACATTTTAAACTAGATGATGATTTTTACTATTAAAAAATTAATAAATATTTATTGGGCTCGCAATAGTTTTTACTATTGTTTATGCATATATATTATCTCAAAAATCAATTATACAAAAACACATAATAAGATGAAAATTTTTAATTAAATAACTAAACAATTTATTCAGTGATTAAAAGTACCGGTAAAAAAAATACAAAGAAAAATCACCCAAGAACAAAAAACATATAAAGAAATACCGTACTAGTATACATATTTAAAAAAAAACCCAAAATAATGCAATGAAAACCTTAAAAAACATATATACCGTACTGGTATACAAAAAATAGAAGAAAAAATCGATCTTAAAGCCTTCATATTGTCGGTGCCAAAAAAAAAAAAGCCTTCATATTGTCACCCAAGCATTGATCTCCAAATCAAAATCTTCAATTTATTGGCTGCGGAAAAAGTTCTTTGTATTTGTCAAGTTTAATCCTTATCTTCCAACCTAACGTCTGCATTGTTGAATCTAAACAAACAGTAACTCAACCATTTGAGATTTGACAAATAAGGTATATCTATACACCAACAAAAGAGAAAATATCATTATTAAATCAAAATGAAAAAGAAAAAACATTCAAACAATGGTATTAACTATTAAATACATCTATACATCTATATCTATCTATATTTTTTTTTAGGGAAAAATTCGATCTTTCATTCATATCAATTGTCAGGATTACACACGTGCAGAGGTATTCCGCACCAAACATAATTAGCTCCAATATCACAATCTAAGTGAGCTAATATATGTGCTAAACGATTAACATCCCTAGTAACATGCTTAAAAGAAAAAACAGTAAAATAAGATACAAGCAATTTAATCTGACTAATCAAAGAACCTCCTTCCCATAAGGAAAGGCCTCTCCTAGTTAACTCCAAAATTGCTAGCGCACAATCACTTTCAAACTCACATTTACTATAACCATGCGAGTGTGCTAGTATCACACCAAACCTAATGGCATATACTTCTGCAAATAATACACTAGTAACTCTGTCGATCCTTGTCGTACCGGAGAGGAGAGTAGAACCTTTCCTGTATGGTCTCTGACTGCTACTCCCAGGACTGCTTCACCATTTGCGTGGTAATAAGTTGCATCTGTATTGATCTTTACTACACCAGCAGCTGGTGGCTGCCAGACCTGTTGCTCCACATGATTCCTGCTATGCATTCGTCTACTAGTTGCCGCAAACTCAGTCATGAATCTTGTGGCTGCTGTACAAAGTGCCGATGGTAGTTTACAGACCTGCTCATGAAGAGTTTTATTTCGATTAAACCAAATCATCCACAATACAACACACAGAATGTCCAATGATCCCAGTTGATTCGCTTTAATCAACAAACACTCCCAGAAGTCATCCCTCGCTAACCACGGTATAATAGAAACAGGTAGCCATGGGCAAATCAAATCCCAAACCTTACGACTAAAAGCACAATCAAAGAAAATATGGTATAGACACGCTTCCACACCACCACAAACATGACAACTTTGATCGATTTGTATACCCCATGTCTGCAATTTTGCCTTACTTGGTAAAATACCATGAACAACGCGCCACATAAAGAACTTCACCTTAGGAGCAACATTTGCTCCCCAAAGCAGTTGCCAAAACATCGATCTCGCACTCACATCTGCCACTTCCTTGTCAAGTAGCTTTCTCGCAACATGATAACCGCTTCTAACTGAATACTGTCCATCTGAAGAATGATTCCAAATCAGAGTATCCGCGCCTGCTAATGCAGTGGTATGCATAAAATGCGATATACATCCTCATCCACAAAAAGTTCATGTAACAGATCCTCATCCCAATACCCATTATTATCAAACAACACTGAAACATGATGCCTTTGCAAAACAATCCCTGGCTGTGCTTCGGGCTGATAGGTCGGTGGTTTGGCTACCCATCTATCTCGCCAGATGTCAACACTTCGACCGTTGCCAATCCTCCAGCGTGAGCCGTGCTTAATAAGCTCCATTCCCGCTAACAAGCTCCTCCACACAAACGACGGATTACTACCCAATGTAGCCTGCATGAAGGAACTGCGATAGAAATATTTTGCTTTAAGAACTTGAAAGCACAACGAGTTCCCATCTTGAAGTAGCCTCCAACATTGCTTAGCAAGTAATACCAAATTAAACGATTCAAAATCTCGGAATCCCAAACCCCCATCCAACTTTGAGGTACACAAAGAATCCCAAGACTTCCAATGAATCTTCTTTTTAGAGTCTGTAGTCCCCTACCAAAACTTAGCTATAAGCATATTCAACTCAGTTAGGAAAGTTTTCGGAAACCGAAAACAACTCATAAGATAAGTCGGAATTGCTTGTGCTATGGATTGGATCATTACTGATTTACCTGCAATGGACAACATCTTACCACTCCAACTGCTAAGTCGTTTCCACAATCTATCTTTAACCAAATGTAGTTCCACTTTCTTAGACCGCCCGATCATAATCGGCAAACCCAAGTATCGGTCTCGGTCTAAAACTTTATGGATTCCCAAGTGCTGCATAATTGAATCCCTCAAACAAGCCGGTGTGTTGTTACTAAACATCAATGCCGACTTATCTATATTTATCTGCTGCACGGATGCTAACTCAAATTGGCGCAACAAATCCAGTACTACATCACATTCAGTCAAATTTGCCCATAGGAATAGAAGGCTATCGTCCGCAAAAAACAAGTGAGAGATTCGTGGTGCATAACGACTCACTGCTACTCCTTTAATAACACCATTTTGCTCAGCTCGTTGTAGCAAACATGAGAGACATTCCATACAAAACAAAAATAGGTATGGCGATAATGGGTCACCTTGTCGGATACCTCTTGTAGGCGCAAAAGACTGTGCACGCGAACCATTCACAAGTATAGAATATCGAACAGTTCTAACGCATTCCATAATCATTGAGACCCAACGATCCGCAAAACCCAGCCGAGTCATGATCCTTTCCAGAAAAACCCATTCCACTCGGTCATAGGCCTTACTTAAATCGAGCTTAAGCGCCATATGTTTCTCTCCTCCACTTCTCTTATTCTTCATATAATGAACAGACTCAAAAGCAATAATAGAACTATCAAAAATCATTCTTCCAAGAACAAATGCACTTTGGTTAGGACCAATAACCAATGGCAAAATTTCTCGGAGACGATTAGCTAAAGCTTTAGAAACAATTTTAAGAATTACATTACACAAGCTAATCGGTTGGTAATCTTTTACTAGACACGGATTATCATTCTTAGGAATCAATACAACATCAGTCTGGTTTAAATCATACAAAGAGCCACCAGAATTTAAAAAATGTAATGCCATCTCACTAACCTTTGCCCCAACAATGTGCCAATACCGTTGATAAAACAGTGGAGACATGCCATCCGGTCCAGGCAATTTATCCGCTCCCATATCAAAAACTGCTGACCGTATCTCCTCCACAGTGAAATCTCGAAGCAACCGATCCTTCATATCTGGAGTAACACGTCTATCCACCACTCCAACCACTTGCTCCACATCTGAATGCAGTGGCATAATGGAAGAAAAGATGTCCCGGAAGTAAGAACTCACTACCTCCTCCACGGAAGAAGTGTCAGATTGCCATACTCCATTAGCATCCTGGATTAAAGATATAGTAGTCCTATTCTTACGAGAATTAACAACAGAATGAAAGAACTTCGAATTTCGGTCGCCTTCTCGAAGCCATGAAACTTTTGACCTCTGCCGCCACATTAATTCCTCCCGCTCATAAAGTTCATTAAGATCATTCAAACAGTCGGTTAAGGTCCCAACCATATCTTGTTTTTGTGCCATATCATAAATCCTTTCAAGCTCTCGTTTCTTCTTACTTATTGAATGCCTGACATTACCAAACACAGTCCTGTCCCAATGCTGTAGTGATTGCCCACAACGAGCAATGCGATTTTGAATGCTTGACTCCTCCTAGCAATTCCAACTATCATTAATTACAGCTTCCACTCCTTCATGTGATAGCCACATTCGCTCAAATCTAAATTTGTGACTATGATTAAATTTTACAAAAGGCTTATCCAAAAGTTGAACATGAAGAGGCAAATGGTCCGACTCAGAAGTCATAAGAACTTGAACAAAAGAAAATTGAAATAAATGCAACCAATTATCGGTTACAAAACACCTATCAAGCCTCTCAAAAATTATTTCACCTCGCATCTTTCGTGACCAAGTTATCATTGGGCCTTTCACCGGTAAGTCTCTAAATCCACAAACTTCTACTGCATCCCGAAAACGCTGCATTTGTTGTTGGGACCGTATAGGACCTCCAATCTTCTCATCAGTTGTTAAGATTTCATTAAAGTCACCAATACACATCCATGGTAACGAAGACTGCTCAGAAAGATGTTTGAGTAATGCCCAGGATTCATGGCGCCGATTTGTTTCTGGACGGCCATAAAAACCCGTGAAACGCCATTGAGTACTCGTAGAATTACCAACATACACATCAATATGAGACAAAGAAAAAGAAACAATATTAACTAATGAAGAATCTTGCCAAAGTAAAGCAAGACCCCCAGCTCTACCTACACAATTAACGATAAAACAACAAGAATAACCCAAACGGCAACGAATCCATTCCATTTCACTACTAGTTCGTTTGGTTTCAGACAAAAATAAAATTGAGGTTTTATTACAATTTATTAATTGTGACAAGACATGAATTGCTTGAGATGCCCCCAAACCCCGGCAATTCCAAGCCATGCAACTCATGGATCTTGGCAAGGACGAGCTGATGTCGCCTTCCCATTCCAGCATCACAAGTACCTGCTCCATCAGAAACTACCACCAGATCTGCACCACTATCCTGCTCTTGCCTCGGCTGAATAGAAGAAACAGCACCATGATCAACCAACACAGGCTCCACCTCTCTGGTCCGCTTCGCCATATTGCCTTGATCATATTCTCTCATCGCAAAACCCGACAGCCTCTTATCACCAACGCACGACACCATATGACGTGTTAAAGCATCAAAAGAGTATTTGTCCGCAACACAGGCATGTTTTTTCCATTTCCTAACCTGTTTTGGGTTAGAAGAACCCCCCGCACCACACACAAAGGGGTATTTGGATCATACCCATCTGTACCTGATGTAGCCGAAACAGTTGGCACAATTTTCCCATTAGGAGTAGGCTGGGTAGCTGAATCCGAGACAATACCACTCATTGTGCCCATCAAGTCTGGTCCTATTCCAACACGCATTCTGCCCATGCCCGATCCACCTAAGCCCGGGATAGATGGAGAAGTTCTCAGGCCTTGCTGTCCACTCCCAACTGGTTCCCGAATTTGAAGCTGCTGCCCCCTTGGAAATCCATGGTAGTTTGGTACCGAATACCCTGAAGAATCGGTCGAAGTGGTATCGTGATTAACGGTCTCAACCTATTTAGCTTTCCCTTTAATGGCAGCAACCGAATCCCTTAGCACAAGGTTCGGATTAACCGATCCCATAGAACCCGGGATACTAAGATCACCATACAACTCCCTGATTTCCGCCTCAAACCTTGATCCCTCCTCCCCACTTCTCGCACCTGCCTCAACCACCCTATCCCCACTTCCGGCCCATTCCCAATCGAAACTCCCCTTCCCACATTTGGTGGAACTACCGTCCCTGGAATACGGGACGTTACTTCACCAGAATTCTCATCGGCCATAATCGCATGACCTACCTGTCTGCCCCGGAGAACCATACAGTCAACATGCCGGCGAAAATATCGACGGCTGCCTGATGCCGAATAGGATAATTGAGCTGAACCACCACCTCTCGAACCCGTCGGCACTGATAAAGGACTCAGCCTTGTTGATTGAGAATTAACCCGAAAGCTCCCTTCCCCGTCATCAAAATGACTTTGCCGCCTTGATTGTGAACTTGCCCGAAAACTTCCTTCGCTGTCATCAAAACGTCCGTTTTTTGGACGAGGAGAGCCAGCCTTCAACTTATTAGAATACCTCTTTGTAACGCCCCCCAGATCACGACGCATCTCCACTGCCAACAAACAATCATTTTCTGAAATATGATCAAACATACCGCAAGTGTAACAGAAGTCCGGCATATCCTCATAGGCAAACTCTGCCTAAATTTCACCATAAGGAGAAGATACCATCGTCTTGTCCATGACTGGCTTCGTTAGGTCAACCAAAACCCGTACTCGAAGAAACTTACCCCACTGGTGATCCACTTCCAAGACCTTCCCAGCAGCTCCGGCCACAGCAGCACCCACCTTCTCGGTCATCATGATCGGAAGGAGTTCATAAATGCGTACCCAAAAAGGGCATGTGTCAAAGGCAATAGCCTCCGGTCTCTCGACTCCATCGTACTCCTTTAACACAAGTAAGTTCTTGTTGAAATGCCATGGCTGATTAATAAGCACCCGATCCCTGTCAGATTCATCTTCAAAATTGAAAAGATAAATCTTATCTGCCACCTCCTTAATCACCAGACCCGAGTCTATACCCCAAGCATTAAACAACGCAGTTCTCATACCCTCAATATTTGCTCTTTTCTTGGAAAACAGTTTTCCAATGAGGAAGTAAATTGGTGTTGCCTCATCACCCTCCTCCAGCCACTCCTTAGTGAGGACGATTTTGGATTGTTCTCCCTCATTGATTGAGCGTTGTGAGCAAAAATAGACAAATCCTCAGCAGCCATTTTTGAAGGAAATATCAGCTGTATGGATCGAGATTTTGAAGTGAAAAGAAAAAGATGAGACCAACGCGAAAACCACAAAAAAATCAACCACCATAACCAAAATATAAACCAGCATAAAAACAGTCGTTTGTGATATCTTAGCAACAAAATAGTTTTGAATTTTGAATTCAACAAATGATAAGATTTTGATAACAGATTTTCTAATGGATTAAAGAATTTAAATTCAAAATCGGATTTGGAAAACTGATAAGAATGACTGAAGAGAATCCTACGTGAATGAACTGTTTTCACCAGGAAAGAGACTGCATTAAGATAGACAGAAACCTCTACCAGGAGTCCCTGGAGAGGAAGAAACTCAGAGAGAGAGAAAGTCATTGTCTATTCAAATAAGCTAATTATTTAAACTCGTATTTATTTATGATTTGAAGGATATTTTACTTTTTCTATCTATATCTATACTATATTAAAAAGTACGTTCACCTGTAAAACTTTTGAATCGCCCATTATACCCTTATTTTTCTAACATATTTCTAAACTGGCATTATATAATTAATTAATAATAAATATATTAATTATCTTAATTTACATTTGATTAAATCTACCTTACAAAAAGATTGCTACGTCCTGACTTAACATACCTTATTTGAATAAATTACCTTCCTAATGAAATTCTATACTAACTAAACTTCTAACACTAACGTTATAAAACAAAAATTATTATTAGTATTTGGTTTGTCTACTTCTTTGTATTTGGTTTTCGTCTCACCACTGATCTCCAAAATCCTTTTTACACCAGAGTTTTCAGTTTTGAACGACAACCAGAAGGCTAATTGCATGCTTTTTGGCACCTCCACTCTTTGCCATGGAGTCTCGGTGAATTCCTAGATTTAGGGTATATATGGCTGTTGGTAATAATTCCAACATTTAAGAAAATCAAACTGGAATTCTTATGGAATCTTAGGCTGTCATTGTTTCCTTATCCTCCCCTAATATACAAATCCAAAGAGAACTCTAATTCGAGCTTTTTTTTTAATTATCCTTTCTTTTACAATTGGTGGCAGTAAGTGATGATTCAACAAGTTTCAACAACAGTGTGGCAGAACAGCAGGTTAGTAGTACTTATTCTTTATAAAGGTATATCAACATTGAGAACTTGCTGAATCTATTTTCCTATATATATTCTCCACCGGTTCCTAGAGAAGAGAAAGGATAGGTAGGCATCCCCAGAGATCAATTTATATGGCAAATTACATAATATAAGTGTTTTTCTTTTCTGCTTTGAAGGTGCATGGATTGCTGCATCTGTTGGGTTTTGATTATGAGCTCAGTGAAGATGCTGAAGAAGAAATGGAGGAGGAGGAGGAATTTCTTTTGAAGAGTCTTGGATGGAAGAGGAAAGGACTAATTCAGAGTGCATATGATGCTGAAACTAATGCAAATCTTCATATGGAAAATTTAAATGGTACTATCACAGTTTATTTTGTTTATTAATAATTGGACCCTTTTTATCCCTACTATTTCTTACCCTATAAATCTTATATTCCATTTCCTTTTTCTCTGAGTATGTTCTTTATTGATTTTGAAGCTAAACAATAAATCATGGTATATAATTTTGACTGAGATAATCTTACAGATAATATGTCAAAAGACAGGAAGAAAGAAGGTAGTCTTCGATTCTACAAACCAAAGTTCAAGTATATCTTCTGTGATATGGATGGTGAGATTATTTACTCTTTAAGTAAAATGCTGCTTGATTTTGGTACCATATATAATGCTTTTTTAACTTTAATTTAATGCTAGGTACACTACTGAACAGCAAAAGTCAAGTTTCATTGGCCAAAATTTCCTCTTCTCATTCTACTTTATAATCACTATTAATATATCATTCAAGAAGTGTACCATTGTATCTTCATTTGGTAGACTGAAATATGTTATGTATGTTTGCATGTTTGTATGTATAGATGCTTATTCCTTACCTTGATTCTTTTTTTTTATAATTGTTATTGGAGTCTGATTTTTTTTCCCTAACATAGGCTATAGCTTGATTCTTTGTGATTAATGTACTGTGGGCTGAGAGTCCTGATATATAATTTTTTTTCATTTTTTCTTTCAAAATCTTTCTATTTGTAGAGATTTGAGGAAAAGAAGAAGTTTTGTAGGTTAGATGTGGGTGGATTTTGGATTTGAGTCTTCCCACCATAAGTTGCTGTATTCATAACAACTTAATAAAAGATTAAGACTTTGGGCAAGGAAGATAGTTATACAATTTTGATTTGAATTCATTGGTGTTAATATCATTCTGATCATTTTTTACAGGATCACCACGAAAGCACCATATCGAACAACTAGCTCCGCGGCAGGCGACAACAGGTCATGGCTGGGTTTGGCTGCTCAATCCCCGCAGTAGAACCAGCACCAGTAGTATTCTTTTTTGGAGGCTGCTTAATTTTAATTTAAGCCTGCTGCCATCCTTTTTTCAGCAGGTGAAGCCTGCTGTTTTCTTTAATTGTCTATTTCTTCTTCTTCTTTTAGTTTAGCTCTAAGGAGCTCCTCTTAGATCCTAACTCTCACTATCAATTATTAAAAATCTGAAACAGTAGAATTTTTTTTCATGAAACTGAAAATTAGTTTAAATGTGAATTGTGGGTTAGAGCAGATTAGCAGCAAAGTATTGGATTCAATATCAAATCAGCACCACTACTTAATCATAAATAAATCATGCTGCTTTATTATTGATTTTTCAGTCTTTGATTGAATGATTGCTTTGATTGAATGATTGCTTAGCAGGTTGAATTGGAAATTTCGGAATTTTTCAAATACCATTACTATGTTTGTGGTTAGATGATTGAATTGAAGTAATAATTTAATTTTTATTATATAGTACTAATTATTAGAACTATATATATTATTGGTTTTGTGCATTGGACCAACAACACCCATGATTTCTAATCATCATGAATTTTGATTTTCTATTTTCTTCCAAATTACTTTCTTTTGGTGATATGTACCTTATATTTTTTTTGGGTAAAAGATTTGTACCTTATATATGCTTAGCCCCATATTGCTGAATATAGTGTCCAGCTTTGTCCAAACATTAAGCCAAATTTATCCGGCATTTAGAAAGGTAACAGTGCTTCATGTTTTGGCATGCATCAGGTTGTCCTTGATTTAATCATCTTTGGAAAGTCCAATGCAATCATTTTGTTAGATAACTTGGGAGATGATTATAAATTTTTATTAATAATTGATTTTAAGTGTCATATTCAGGTCAACACGAGGATGGTCAAATATTTACGAATACAAATGTCAACACAACGATTGTCAAATATTTATGAATACAAATGTAACATTTTATATAAATTTGTTTCGATGTATTTAAGTATTTAAAAATTAATTTTGTCCACACGTGTTGCGTCGCACGTGAAGGCAAATACTAGTAAATTATAAAAGCGCGAATAATGAGAAACTTTATGTTTTTCGATTGTATCTTTTTTTAAAACATATTTCTAAATTGCCATTATCAAAATATATTTTAATTATGTCATTATTAAAATATAATTTTGTATATATTTTAATTATACCATTATCTATACCCTACTATTAAAGTTATCCCCAAACGTCTATATGCTCAGCATTTGGTTTTTCTGATACTGACATTTGTACAACGTTGATTTGTTGGGAGAAAACCAATATATATTATCATATATTTAAAATTCCAAATATAATATTTATAAATAATATTTAGAACATTGAATTATAATCAAAGTAAAACTTCATTTCCTTTTTTCCAGCAAATAATTATTTGAATAAACATTATATTTCTAACAATATTTCATCCCATTTAACTTAATTGCGATTACATAAGATAAAGTTTTACTTAGAATTGAAATTACTCAGTTCTAATCATAAACTGAAAAAACCCGACGCGAATGCGCGGGAAAATATCTAGTTAAAATATAATTTTGTGTACTTTTTTTCAGATATATTTCTAAATTGCCATTATTTAAATATAATTTTACAATTTTATTTCTAAAATTTCAATTTCTACTGTACCATCCTAGATTTTTCCATTATTAAAATATTTTAGTTAGAAAATTTCAATTTCAATTTTATTTAGAAAAATTTAATTTCTATTGTACGATCCTAGATTTCTTCAACAATCTTGCTAAGGAGGGCACAACAGTCTTGCTTCCTTCCAATGGATCTGATCCTACTAACATGATTTCAAAGGAGGTTAGCAGAATTTCATTGCGAGGTTACCAAAATTTCATAGAAATATTAGCAAAATTTCATAGCGATGTTACGGGAATTTCATATGGAGGTTACCAAAATTTCATAGGGAGGTTACCAAAGTTTCATAGGTAGGTTACCAAAATGTCATAGCGAGATTACCAAAATTTCATAGCGAGGTTACTGAAATTCCATAGCGAGGTAATTACCGTAATTGGATAGGGAGGTTACCAAAATTTCATAGAGAGATTACCAAAATTTTATAGGTAAGTTATCAAACTTTTATAGCAAGGTTAAAAAAGGTTAACAAAATTTCATACGGAGGTTAATATGGACTAATGAAGATGGAGGTCTCTCAACCCAAGCCTGAAGGTTCATCCCGATATTGTGCTGTCTAGCAACCCAATCAGCAGCACCATTCGCTTCGCGCTTCACTAAGGATAGCTTTGCTTCCTTGAACAACTTTAGATAGTCTTTGATGTCTTCAATAATAATGTTGGTTTTTCTTGCAAGCTTTCCATCATGTCTGTTGATATCGTGGATGACTGATGCCGAGTCAGATTCGACAATGATCTTCTCAAACCCTTTCTCTCTTGCCAAAGGATAGCCTTCTCTAACTGCTATGGCCTCAACCTCTACCACTTCATAAGCTTGAATTCTCTTGCCCAAACCATTCACCATTGACCCTTTCTCATCACAGATCACTACTCCAATAGTAGCAGCTCTTGTATTGACATCAAAACTACTATCACAGTTTATTTTTACCCATCCATGATTAGGGGGTTGCCACTTTTTCCTATATTCCTGATCGCTGTCGTCAAACAATCATAAAATAAAAACCTAACAAACTTTCTCTAACAAGTAGATAGGGCAAGTCAGGGTCGATCCCACAGAGAAGAAACAATCTGAATAAACTATCATAAGACAACTAAGAAAGAAAACAGATTAAAAGCAACAAATTATAAAAAAAAAGCAATTGGGTTGTCACGAAAGCAATTAAATAGAAAACAATAAAATAAAGGCAATACCTCCCCACTTATCCCCACTTAAGCACAAATTATTTATAAACACCATGGATCATAGATCAAAACATATCAATTATTAAGCACCATAAACATGTCTTTGGCAAGGAATCAGAATACTAGTTATTCTTCTTCATCCTAATCTATTAGCAATTACAAATCAGATTAGTACTAGTTATTCCTAATCAAACATCTTTTATCAATTACTAAAATTAGCTACTAGTTATTCACCAATTTAAGCAATCGATAAAGCATTAAGATCAATAGATAAACCAAACATAAGTTAATGATTACTAGTTATTCATCACAACTTAAGATCAATCATAACCCAATTTAATACTTCAATTCCTAGTTATTCATTGAATATATCAAATCTTGCTACTAACAATTAGATTCAATTACTAGCTATTCACCAAATTTAATCTAGCAGAGATCTAATTAATTAACTTCTTAGGCGTGCACTCCTAATCAATCAATCAACAAAACCTAGACAATAAAATTAGGGTTAAGCATGAAAACTTGTTTTTCAAAAGGATTAATTCATCAAATAAAATCCAGCCAATCATACATACATAGACAAGCCGATATATGCATGATAGATTATCATCAATTCATCAATCAATTGATATAGAATTAAAGCACAAGATCTCACCATAGGAGTAAAATAATTAATTCATAACTCAAGGGTTCAAAGGGAAAAAGTATTAAAAAAACTACTCACTCATGGTTGAAGCAATCATGAGAGAAATACTTACAGAAAAAAGATGTCGACAAGGGTAAGAACCCTAAGGTTGTCGACAGTAGCTCTTGTTGTAGTTATGAGAGTTCTCTAAATTATGACAAATCCTAAGATAATCTTACGTATTTATAGACAAACCTAAGATACATCCTACCTTTATGACAAAAAATACCAACCCTTAGATGAGGCGGCAAAAAGGGTAAGATAGACATCTAATTTCTAATCCTACTTCAACTAGGAATCACATCAACTTTGTCTCCAAGTAATGAGTTTTGATTGGTTGAAGTAGATCATCATTAATTAGTATCTTCAATGGCCAATTAGAGTGCTCCACATCATCAATTATGGCTGTAAATCTCGTCCAAGCAAAGTCCAAGTCCGTTCCCCAAGTCGATTGGATAGTTGGTCAAATCTGTCCAGAAACTTCAAGGGCAAAATCGACATTCTTCCCCAGAGTTAGCTCTCGAGGTCAAAAGCAAAGTTGTAGAGTTTGAAGTCAATTTCCCAACGGTATATAATATGCATTTTTCTGAGTTCTAGATCAAAAGATATGATTTGTTTACCGAAAGTGTACTTGTGAATACTTCTTTGACTAGGATTTGGAATTTCTCCATTTATCAATTATTTACTGCATCATAATTGCTGATTGGGCTTGAAACTCTTCTTTGAGCATTAAGATATGCGAATTAGGCCTAGAGAAATCAGATTTGGATCTTCAATGATTCAAGCTTCCTTCAGGGCTTAATGGGCTCAAATGGGCTCACGCGGCTAAAAATAGCCAAAATCAGTAATTTCTCCAAATTGATCCAAAATTTTTCCAAATCTTCATAATCTTAAATAATGGCTCTAAATGGTTCTGAAAACACAAATATGAGAAATATGAGGGTAAATAAATACTTATGACTACCAAAACAAGGCAAAATCATATAGAAAATAAGCACTAAATTTGGTCTTATCAATTCCTCATCCGTAGGCTGAATTACGGGCTTAGCCAAATTAGTGATCTTTCTATTCTGTACAAGGTCTGTCACTCCTGTAGAAATCCTATGTAAAGTGGACACAACATATATGCTTTTCTTACAGATGAGATTCTCACATCGAGTTCTCCAAATATACCAGCAGGTGTAAGCAATATAAATCTTAAGGTCATTGTTAGTACCTGTTAGCTCAAAAACTTCAAGCAACCATTCATCAAATCTGTTGACACTTTCAACTAACTTTGAGCCCAGTACAGGCACCGAACCATACATTTCTCGTCCAAGGGCACTGCAAGCACATATGTTCAATTGTCTCTTCTGCATTCTCACAAATGTTGCACAGTGGAGTTGGAGAAATTTTCCTCCTCCATAAATTTCTATTCATATCCAATGAATCTGCACACATACGCCAAAGGAAATTCTTAATCTTGCTTGGGACTTCAAGATTCCATATAGCCTTCCAAAGTCCGGGGTCCTTTTGTCTTGAAGAGGAAGGGGCACTGTTTTGCTTCCTGTCAAAATCATCTTTGAGTACTCTATAGCCTGATTTAGCACTATAATCACCATGTCGATCCTTAGGCCAAATCACTCTGTCTTTCCCACGGCTTGGGCTGATGTTAATCTTCTCAATATCTTCAATGGTAGCCTGAGGTATCTAGTGTCCCATTTCCTCAGTTTTCCAATGGTAGCTTCTCAATCTTCTCAATAGAATTTCATAGATAGGTTACCAAAATTTCGTAGCGAGGTTACCAAAATTTCATAGTGAGGTTACCAAAATTTCATAGGGAGCTTCCCGGAATTCGATGAGGAAGTTACCAAAATTTTATAGGCAGTTTACTAGAATTTCCTTGGTAGGTGACCAAAATTTTGTAGGGAGTTATCCGAGTTTCATAGGGAGGTTACCAGGATTCATAGGTAGGTTTCCAAAATTTCATAGCGTGGTTAGCAAAATTTCATAGCGAGGTTACCAAAATTTCATTGCAAGGTTACCGGATTTCGATAGTGAGTTTACCAAAATTTCAAGGGAGGTTAACAAAATTTCTTTGGGGGTTACCGGAATTTCATAAGGAGTTTACCAAAATTTCATAGTGAGGTTACCAAAATTTAATAGGGGGTTTACGAGAATTTCATAGGAGGTTATTGGTATTTCATAGTGAGTATACCAAAATTTTATAGTGAGGTAGTCAAAATTTAATAGTGAGGTTACTAAAATTTCATAATGAGGTTATCAATATTTCATTTTACTTGAATTTCATTGTTAAGTTATCAAAATTTTATAAGAAAGTTATTAAAATTTCATATGTAGGTTAGTAAGATTTTATAGTGAGATTACCAAAATTTCATAAGGTAGTTGCCAAAATTCAAGAACTTCATAGGGAGATTACCAACATTTTATAGTGTAATTACCAAAATTTTGTTGTAAAAATATTGGAGAAGCAAGAACACAAGAACGCTGAGAATAGTCTGAGGCATGAAGGACACTGTCCTTAAGGATAATTTCCGCCCCTCGGAGTTTATAACTGGGTGTAAAAGGTTTGATAGCGGCTATCCTCCAGGATTCAACAGACTCTTCTTGATAGCCTACACTAGCTATCAAGGCTACAAGAACAACACTAAAATAATAGAACCCAACCAAAAAGGTGAAGAGAAAAATAGAATAGATCATCTCTTATCTATTCAAAATTAGGTTTCAAAAGGTATATATATAAGTAAGATTTATAACCATTATATATATAATAAGTAGTAATAACTCAAAATAAATAGAGAAATTATTAGGAATAAGGGTAGGTTACAAATACACCTATAACGGTTATAAAACATTTAAGGGGTAATTAATATTTTTAATCTTTGAAATAAATAATTTTCCAACAATCCCCCACATATTTCAAAGGTTAAAAATAAATAAAATTCTGCTGGGTTTGCCATGGAATGTAATGCATCGAACTGGTGCCTTTTGGGCTATGAACCAATCTTAGAAAGAATGAAAAATATTCCACTGAATTTTGGTAAAGTATATTACTTCTATGAACCAAGAATTCATTATGTGAAATAGAATTTTCACCAATCACACTACACCCCCATATTTTCGGTTGTTCATCACGATTTTGTGCTTTTCGGCCATGTACATGTCTGGATTTCATGAGTGCTCTAGAGAGTTTGCCAAATTCTCATAGGAGCGGCTCCACTCCACACTCATATAGGTAATTTTCCATCAAGTGTATACTGCAATTTAATACACCACCCATAAGGGATATGGAAATTATTAAGAGTTTTTAACTCAACCTCTTTTTCATTGCAGTTATATATGCACTATACACACCATAGGAGGGATAATAAATTTAATAGTGCTTCATAAATCAACAAGTGATTTGTTATTACCCATATGAACCTAATTCATGGGATCACCAATCACATAGGTTGGGTTACCACCACCATTGATTTTTCTCAATTGGCTAAATCCCATTCCCCTCGATGTGAAATTAATAATCAAGGTTTAGTCAGAAAATTTATCGACCAAATTCTCATTTCTGACTCCACAAAAATAATCAAATCTCTTGCAATTGCTTTATCACATTAATCACCCCCACATTTGGTGAATACATATATATACTATCATAATTTATGATAGTTTTCAAAATATTTGAAGTGGCATAATAATGTCCGCATTTAAGATAGTAGTCTCTCAACGTTTAAACTACTTTCTCTCATTCATTTCGTCAATGTCTCAAGACATTGGCTAAAATCCATTTTTTGGAAAATGGAAACTCATCATTCATTATCAATCCTTTGAGGATGATACCCAGCCAACTCTAAATTGGCAACCAAATAAAGGCTTTCTAATTTGCCCATTAGAAATGACATCGCATGATGTATATCAACATTCAACAATGTGTTGCAAATCAAGACATTTAAAGTATAATTAGGCCAACTAAATATATAAAACATATGCATGATAAACTAATTACTAACGTGTTATATATGCAACATCAATTTTAATCTCATTATACATTTCACTCCAGTCTTGCCTAACAAGTGTAAATCAGGTTTGCTAAGAGGTACATGCCAATGTCTCATTTGAAAAGGGCTTTTCTTATCCAATTATTTTTCTGTGACAAAAGAGTCACCAAGTTAAACTGCCATTTCTCCACATCTCCTACTAAGGTATAGGAGGATAATCACTTATTCACATTGGCCACCTTGGGAAACTTATTGAAGTCATCTGTTTTAACCACATGGGTTCTTGATGAAGCAGGATTATCATTCCAAAAAGCATAATTTGCATGTAGATGCAAGATTTCCTGGTTATCACAATAAGACAATAAATTATCGCATCACAGATCAAAAATATTTCAAACTTAGATTTAGAGTTTATAATAAATTTTATCAACACAACTCTAAATTTCAATTAAATAATTAAAGCATAATTTTATTAGATCCCCTCCACATATAAATGCCTATATAAATTACCATAACTTAGTCTTTATCATTTTAATCACAAGTCATAATTATAAGAAATGCCATAACCAAACATAGATCTCATATATACCTTGCATATTACAACAAAATATTTAAAATATCAAACTAAATACCTATTTACAAAATTGAAAATATTTTTAGTAACAACAATTAAGAAAAGAACAACCATGTACATGCTCACTTTTGCAACATATCTTTGTCTAAGAGGCTACAAAATCCAGGTACGTCTTTATTGTAAAAATAAAGACATCTTTTTATGCCAATATATCTCATTATTTGAAAAGAGTTCAAAAAATATTTCTCTCTTCTCCATCTCCTACTAAAATGTAAGAGGATAACACACAAATTTTTGTTTGCACACATAAGCATGGTAGTACCTTTGTCTACCACCAAGTCATTGGCCATCATCATACTTAGTTGAGAAATAAACACCACTTCAACTTCTTTGAAGTCATCTGCTTTAACCAAGAGGACTCTTAGACTAGCAGGATTTCCATTCTCCAAGATCTCTCTTTGCACTTAGGTGCAAAATTCCTGGTTTGTCACTAGTAAATCAATAATCCTTAGAGACATTAATACTATTGTCATGATATAGAATAAGATCAAATATCACGAATAGTCAAGCATGTAAAAGCTGAATTTGACGTTATGTCAATACCAATTATTATTATCACTTTGTAATAATTCATATTATTGAATACATAAAAATAATTAAAAGGAGAGATGTAACCTGATATAATCAGCTTTAGTGGAGAAGGAGGTCGAGAATTCCTTTGCCGGTAATGGCCAATGGCCAAAAATCATCTCCAATGTGTGGAAGGAATGTGCCTTTAATATTGAGCACATGCCCCAGCCACACCTTTCAAAACTGAAGTAATGGAATTTTTACCACAATCTACATATTGCAAGTAACAGGAGCTGATGAGCCTCTCTTTCTCACGGTCTATTTTGTTGGGGAAGGCGCCACACATGACAAGTAATACGCCTGGCTATAGGTAGTTTGGGCTTCGTTTATGAAACCTGGCAAATCTCACCGCTTTTTGATGGTAAGACAAAATACTGGAACTAAAGATTCCACTGAGGACCGTTTCCCATGCCTTCGATTCACTATAAATGAAAATAGTTTTGGAAAGGAGCCAAGATCATAATTTTGCAAAATTTGAAAGCTCTTGGGAATTACTAATTAAATTACCAACCAACAATACAACAGTAACAAAATTTGTTGTATGTTACGTAGGCAACAAAACAAAATAAAGAGAACCAAGAAAATCAATGTAAAAGTAAGGAAAGACTTATCTTGAAATATGTAGACGTAAATTAGTAATTGAAGCTTTCCATAGATAACTTATCCTTAAGATTGTTGGAAAAATATTGGAGAAGCAAGAACACAAGAACACTGAGAATAGTGTGAGGTATGAAGGACACTGTCCTTAAGGATAATTTCCGCCCCTCGGAGTTTATAACTCGGTGTAAAAGGTTTGATAGCGACTATCCTCTAGGATTCAACCGACTCTTCTTGATAGCCTACACTAGCTATCAAGACTACAGGAACAACACTAAAATAATACTCCCTCTGTCCCTAATTATAAGTCTCTTTTTGGTCAACCAACATCAAACTTTGACCAATGATTTATAAAAAATATATAAAATTTAATTTTAATAAAATATGTGTTGAAAAGTTTGTAATTCAAAGTTTATAAGTGTTATTTTTAAAAATTATATTACTTTTTATATTTTTTATAAACAACAGTCAAAGTTTGGCTTGGTTGATTAAAAATGGACTTATAATTAGGGACAACGGGAGTAGAACCCAGCCAAAAAGGTGAAGACAAAAATAGAATAGATCATCTCTTATCTATTCAAAATTAGGTTTCAAACGGTGTATATACAAGTAAGATTTATAACCATTATAAATATATAATAATAAGTAGTAATAACTCAAAATAAATATAGAAATTATTAGGAATAAGGGTAGATTACAAATACACCTATGACGGTTATAAAACATTTAAGGGGTAATTAATATTTTTAATCCTTGAAATAAATAATTTTCCAACAAATTTCTTAGAAAAGTTACTAAAACGATCAGAATTTCGTATTGAGCTTACCGGAATTTCGTAATATGATTACCACAATTTCATATATTTTTTTTTGGCCAGACCAAAATTTCATATTTGATCAAACCGATTACTAAACCGACATGAATAATAAATACTTCGGGCGAAAAAAAAAAAACATATGAATACATATTGTGATTGTGGTAAAAAAAAAATACAGAACAAAATGTTGATTAATTAATAGTGATTCGGGGATACTTGTTTAATTAATTAAAAAAAGAAAAAAAAAATAGTGATGCATTGCGGCGTGCCGTGAGCAGCAGCATCTTGTGGGTTGAAAACATTAAACATCTGGATTTCGAAAAGATGGAAGATCCCTCATCTTCCCTTCCCACGTCCTTGCTTACGCTTATGACTTTGTTCACTTCTACCAACTCCATTTCTATTATATTATGCTTACTTTATTTCTGGGAAAAGTAGTATGTATCCAAATACAATTTTGAGTCTGCCCCTTGCTTACACCTGCCACTGAGTGAGGCTGAGGGAGTGTCTTGTCTTTATCAGTCTTCTGCTAATCTCAAAGCTTGGCTTGGCTTGGCCCCTATATATAATATAGATGAATTTACTTTCCCAACCATCAAATCGGAATTCATTGAGAATAGAGAGTCGATGGGGTGGAAAGGGATTCTGGGTTTTGAGTATGGAATCGTTCAAGCACCATTAGGACCTGATATTGCTGGACCAGAGCTTGTAGCTGCTGTTGCTAACGCTGGTGCCCTTGGCCTTCTTAGAGCTCCTGATTCGGTATTCTGCTTTTCTTTTCTTATTAGTTGCTTGATTTCTTTTGAAATTAAACTTTGCTTTTAATCTCATTGGACCTACTTAGTCACATCTCAGTTACTCTATAGTCATCAAATTTAATGGCAATGTTAGTCCAGGGTTCAGGGTTTGGCAATTTGGGATTTTCTAATTAGTGAGTTGTTAAGTTCTCAATTTGATCAGAATTTGTGGTAATTTGCAGTTATCTAAATTATACTCGTTTGAAGCAAGTAGATGGAATTTAAGTGTATATTTGCATCATGAGTAAAAATGTTTTAGTTTAGGGATGTTGATTAAGTTCCCTATTTTCTGTTCCCAGGAATCACCAGAATACTTAAAGGAGCTGATAAGGAAGACCCGATCTTTAACTGACAAAGCCTTTGGCGTTGGTGTTGTTCTGGCATTTCCTCACAAGGAAAATATAAAAGCTATACTTGAGGAAAAGGTTGCAGTTTTGCAACTATACTGGGGAGAATGCTCAAAGGAGCTTGTTCTTGAAGCCCATAGTTCAGGAGTCAAGGTTGTTCCCCAAGTGAGTATCATGTTTCTCCCCTGCCTTCTTTGATTCTCTGAACACTTTTGAGAATATATCCAATAATGGCATTTGTGCTTCACTAAGATTTACTTAGCTTTATGTACATATGTTGAAAAATAATACCCGTAATTTTTTTGGCATAAATGCCATTTTGCACCCTTAAGTTTATACGGACTGCCACTTTGCACCCAACTTTTTTATTCTGAACAAACGCACCCTAAAGTTTTATTTTTGTGCCATTTTACACCCTCTGTCACGGTAGGACAAACGGATGTCCGACATGGCATACCACGTGGATAAAAATGACACGTGGCACGTGCATGCCACGTGGCATTTTTGGTACACGTGGCATGCCACGTTGGATGCCCGTTTGTCATATCATGACCGATGGTGCAAAGTGGCACGAAAATAAAACTTTAGGGTGCATTTTGATCAAAATAAAAAAGTTGGGTGCAAAATGGTATTTATGCCGTAATTTTTTCCCTTTCTGGAATCAGAGAGATGGATACAAGGTAGGGATGGGATTTGCAATTGTTCCATTAATATCATTTTATTAGGTAATGATGTTCAAAAGGTCTGTATTGGGGAAACAAATCATTTGTGAGGAAAATATTAGAATTCTGATGTGTAAAGGATCATTTCTGCATCAATTTTGTTGTCTTTTCAAACCGAATGGTATAGGACAGCGTCTTTTATCTGTATTCTTCTTTCTCTTGAACTATTATGAGCGAATGTAACTCCATTGAAGGTTGGGAGTCTTGAGGAAGCAAAAAAGGCAATTGATGTGGGTGTAGATGCAATAATTGTCCAAGGCCGTGAAGCAGGAGGGCATGTAATTGGACAGGTACGAGCATTTTCTTGAGTTTTAATTTATTGTGACAATATAAAAAATTTATCTGACCCTTTATTTCTTGCCAAATTTAACAACTGTGTCCCCATGCATTCAACAATATTTTACATTGAATGGTTTTGTAAGATTCTGATACTTAACTATGTATATCTCAACTTTGTATGTGTGCTTCTCCATCCTATAATACTTAGTAAAACTGAAATTTTTGATAATATTGACTTTGTTGTCCCTGTGATGGTTTCTTACCTTCACTTTTCAGGAGGCTCTGATTTCATTGTTGCCACAAGTAGTTGATCTTGTTGGTGGTCGAGATATTCCTGTAATAGCTGCTGGGGGGATTGCCGATGCTCGTGGATACGTTGCAGCCTTGGCTCTTGGAGCCAAAGGCATTTGCATGGGCACTAGGTTAGAACCATCTCAGTTCAAATCAAGCATCAGTATCAGCCATCAAAACATTTGGTGCATTCCACCGCTGCTGGTGCTATGTTGTGAATAGCTTATGCATATTAAACTGTTTTCAATTGAACTTCATGGTATATTTACTTTTTTGCACATGTCAAAATCATTTGGGACAATCTGCTTGGAAAATAGATCACTTTAGCTCATCAAATAAAGCATTATCTCTTTTGGCTGCACTTCTTTATTTGCCTTAGAACATCCCAATTGTGTGTGATTTTTGTTCCTAGATTTGGCAAGAGAAACTGAGCACTTTTTTAGTTCGCGAAAAATGTATTATGTCTATACTGGCAAAATATGTAAACATTTTCTCATGTCCAGATATTGATGCAGAAATAACTATTATCTTACATAAAAAGATCATAAAAAGGATAGGAAATGTTTCAGTAGACAGAAATATCATAAAAAGATAGGAAATTAAGTTAGGCAGTCTGCTTAAGTCATAGGCTTAGCTAATGGAAAAGGATGATATGGGAGTTTTGTAATAGAGTTGTGTTGAACTTCTAAACTTATAGTCAGAGCATTTATAAGCCTCTTAAGCCTGTGTGTACTGAAGTTTGAATGTTTGCAGATTTGTTGCAACTCAAGAAAGCTATGCTCATTCCACATACAAGAGGAAACTGATTGAATATGATAAAACTGAGTACACAGATGTATTTGGAAGAGCAAGGTGGCCTGGTGCACCCCATCGTGTCCTGCAAACACCATTTTTCTGTGATTGGAAATCCCTTCCTGCTCAAGAAAGCGAAACTAATCAGCCAATCATTGGTCATTCGACAATACATCGTGTGGTAAGAACCTACTACTAGGCACTATGAAATAAATTTGCAAATCATCATTTCTTACACGTTGGTAAAACCTGTCATGTAATATGTGCTTTTCTTTTTTCAACAAAAATCTCTTGCTTGGGTGAGTTCATTCCAAGAGAGTGCTTCCATTTCCTGTGTTGAATGAAACCTAAGCTTCTCTGGATATCATGTATTTTCTTTTAACAGGAAAAAGAAATTCGACGTTTTGCTGGTACATGTCCAAATCCAACAACTACAGGTGACATTGAAAGCATGGTGATGTATGCAGGCCAAGGTGTAGGCCTCATCAAAGAAATCCTACCTGCTGGAGAAGTGGTGAAGAGGCTAGTTGAAGGGGCTCAACTTCTGATACAGCAAATGAGTGGGGAATCTGTCTATATTTGATTATATATCCAACATTGCACCTACTTTATTTGAATTGTTGCGGTATTTAAAAGTATCGACGACATGTTTTGACTGTGCAGTAATAAACCATATTGATTATGATTAATACTCCTATATCAATAGCACTTACAGTATATTTGGATGGTTTTCATATAAGCATATAGTAAATCACAAAGAAAAAAAAGGCCATCTGCTCGGAATGCTTCTCTTGCTTGTAGAGACAACAGGGGAAAATGGTGGATTGTTTTGAAAGCGAGAACGAGAATCATCATTCTTGCCATTATCTCACTTTGTGAAAGGGGATATTACTTTTCCATCTTACCCAACATAATGGGCTTATATTATATATGCAATTTTCAACTAACGATATCCAGCCCATGAACCCTCCTAGAGAAGACTAATATATAGATATGTCCACAATATTGGGTCGGTCAGATTTTAGTTTACAAAATCGAGCACAAAAGATTTTGAAAATAGGGATCTCTTCTTCGCTTTGAAGGTCAAGTGCTTTGCTTTTACTTCGATTGAATAGGGTTGGAGAGGAAAATCAAAAAGATTAATTGTCATAATCGTACCTAATTATGAAAAAACCTTTAAGACATATGATTGGTAACTTGTAAAAGGATAATTTTTTTTTTCGACCTCTCACATGAGATTCCACTAATTACGGAAAACTATCCACAACACTCGAACTCTCGATAAGGGGTATTGAACTCCTCTCACTCAACCTAATAGTTGTTTGTTAGCAAGGATAATAATATAAATATAAATGAATTGAACTTGTTCACTCAACTTACATGTATTTGTTAGCAAGAATAATATAATAAATGATAATAATGATAATTTATAATAGGCTGAACATAGCTGATTGTCATTTTTTTTTTCTCTTGGAAGTCCAAAAAATGAAGTTTAATTATTGCAGTTTTTTGTTTCATTGAGCTAATCCCCAATAAATTAATCTTGCCGGACCTGCAATTTCATAACATGAATTAAGCCACCAATCTCATGATGAAGATGACTTTTTTTTTGTCGGGTTTCTTGGCGGCGATTGCCATGCATGGAAAGGAGAGGATGACCTTGACTTTGTCTTATAAACGCCAAAACCTTATATGTTTCATATAGCAATCATCGATATATTAGTAAAAATGTAAATTATACTAGAATATATTATATTGAGTTTTTTTTTTTTTTGCCACAATATTATATTATATATTGAGTTTATTACTAGTAGTAGTAGTTAGTAAATCGTGATCCTTTGAGATTGAGGCGGCTAAGGGAGAAGAGTTCAAAATTTTATTTAACAAATACTAGGCTTCGATCGGAAAATGAAAAAACTATGTGACTGTAAGCAAATCAATATGTGACTGTAAGCAAATCAATAACTGGAAAATAATTTTTTCTTTTTGTCAACTAGGAAATTGAAAAAACTACACATACATATAAAAGATGACAAATTATATAATACACCGTCAGTGGAGTTTAACAGACCACACAAGCGCATCCTGAAGGGTGACATGTGTCCTTTAGGCACTAGATTGAAATATTTAAAACTTAATTAATTTAAAAAATAGATATATGTCAACTCCACAACCCGCTTGTATAGTCCAAAATTTACACCACCGATGTATCAAATAATTACCCATAAAAGATTAATCTTCTCAAAGGATAACATGTATGTAGTAGTTATTTTACTAGACAAAAAAGAATTGATAGAAACATGTAAGTCCTAATCTATGCCTATCACAATTATACACATCCTGACATGGTGGCAATCCATATTACTGTAGGATAGGATAAGAAAGGATGGGTAAGTCTTAGACTATTAGTTAATCACATTGCCATACATCCTAGCCTTAGCCAATCTATCTATCTACCAACAATTAGCATGTATTCTAATCAGCAAAACCTAGGGAGTTTTGTTCACCTTAAGAAAAGTACTATAATTTATGGGTTGCACTAAGCACTATTTGAGTGGAATCGTTAATATATATATATATATATATATATATATATACTAGTTAAAGCACGTGCGCTGCACGTATATTAAGAATTTGTAAATCATATTAATTTTAGCATAAATTTTGATTAATTAATCATCAAAATCTGACCATTTAATTTACAAAGATTTGAAGTAATCAATCTCATTGAACGAACAAAAAAAAACCCTTAAATTTTACAATTATGGTTATCTTCAATAATGAAGGAATGCTATCAATTTTCTTATTTAAATTTACTAAAAATTTACAGGGCTATTAGCCAAAAAAAAAGAAGAATGTTATCAATTTTCTCATTAAATATTCATTAAAAAGGTATTTTAGTTATCAAAGGTTTTTAAATGTTATATAAATTCAGTAGTTAACCTTATACCGTTAGTAATTCTAGTAGTCTTTTATTAATAATTATAGTTGCCAATGTTCTTCTTTAAGATTGCTAAAAAAGTTATAAAGGTTATAACTTACATGCTTACTAACTTTATCAATGGTAAATGTTATTAATTTCTTAATTTAAGATTACTAAAAAGTTTGTAGTGAATAATTTAAGAGATATTTAGGGTTAAAAAATAGTGAGCTTAATTTATTGATATATAGATTGATGGTTAGTTAAAGTCCTTATATATAGAATTAAGAGTTAATTTTATTATTTTATTAATGTATATATGTTAATTAATCTTAGTGTTTCATGAATAATTTCAACAAACTTTATTCTTATTATTGTTATTCTGATATCACAGCATAATACCTAATTTCATCATTTCAATCTCTCCAAAACAAATCTCATAATTCAACCATCATACCGGACCTGCAAGACAAATTTTTATAATAAGGTTATAACTAAACTTAATGCAACATGGGGAAGTATAAAATTAAGTGTACAAAATTGATTCCTAATTACTAATTCATATGTCCTTCCCTTTTTTGGTTAGTATAATCGAAGAAAGTTTTGTATAGTTCCATATTTTGTGGTTTAGATTTAATATATGTAAATGAGAGTTACAGTGATTAGGAGTAAGAAAATAATCAAATACAAAAGACTAATTATGAGTGAAAAATTTTATTCTAGCAAAACGGATTGAAGAGAAGTTAAGAAAGAAAGAAGTTCAATTCAATTTCTTTTTTTTTTTGAAAAAATTATACTTTCATTTGACTCTTCGAAGCTATTAATCATTGCCGCAACATCTTCCTCAAGTAATTAAATCAGTTTAAACAACAATATTCTCCCTAAGAATAATTGCTATAATTAATGTAACAAAAACCAATGAAGTGTTCCAATTTCAATTTTTCTAGTAAGAAGACTTGACAACCGAAGGATATATTAACTACAAAGATGGAATTTGTTTTCTTTCAAAAAAAAAAAAGCTACAAAGATGGTTTTTTTCCCTAAAGAATTTGTTAAATATTTTGTTTTTAAATCCAATTAAAAATATACTCTCTTGTTTGATTTAATTAAATAAAAATAGAGTTTTTTGTATAATAAAACTATAATGGTTAAGGAGTATAAAAGAAGACATAAGTTATCAAAAAAGTAAGATGCTATCAAGAAACATAATAATATCATGAATCTATGATAAATTTATTAACATTTTATCATTAAAGAAATTAATAAAAAGTTTAGTTTAGTTATTCAAGAAGATATGATGATATCAACAAATTCAATAGCCTTATAGTACTCTTAGTAATTGTAGTAGCCTTTTATCAATAATGATATATAGTTGCCGATTTTCTTATGTAAGGTTATAAAAAAAAGTTATGTATATTATAAATAATATTATAATATTATAAACAAATTCAGTAGCTTTACATCCTTAATAAATTTAGCAGCTTTTCATCAATTATGAGAATTATCAATTTTTTTATCTAAGATTAGTGAAAATGCTATCGAGATTATCAAAAAATTTGTAGTCCTATTAACAAATTTAGAAACCTTAATTATATTTTTTTGCACAAGAAACCTTAATTATATATCCTTATTATTTTTAGTAACTTTCATCAATACCAATCTTGTAATCTCAAATTACTAAGAAACCAATAAGATTTATTAAAATAGTTATAATGTATTGTATTCTACAAACTTAGTAACCTTACAATCTAGATAAATTTAAACTTAATTTTTATCAAAAATAAAGGTTACCAATGTTCTTTCTTCAAAGTTACTAAAAACATTTATGATGTTATCAAAATAGCTATGGTGCTAACATTATATCCTTAGTAATTTTAGTTACCATTTTTTTTATCTAAAGTTTTTAGAAAAAATTATAAATATTATCATAAAAAGGTATAATACTATCAACAAATTTAGCAACTTTTACATTCATAATTAATACCTTACATTTTTAGGAATTCTAGTAGCTCTTTTTATCAATAATGAAGGATTCCAATTTTCTTATCTAAGGTTAGTAAAAAAAAAATTAGAAGTTATATTAGAAAGTCTATTATGTTATTAACAAAAATTAAGTAACTTTAAATCCTTAGTAACTTAGATAACCTTTCATCGATAATTATGGTTACCAATTCTCTGATTTAAAGTTATCGGAAAAGCTATATAGTGGTTATCCAAAAAAAGTATATTATTAATCTTACATTATTAGTAAGCAATATTGGTTAACAATTTCCTTATCTAAGTTTACTTAAAAGGTCATAAGGTTTATCAAAACTGTTGCAGTACTATTACAAGGAAAAGTTGTCTTACATCCATAGTAATTTTGGTAACTTTTTATCAATAATGAAAACTACCACTTTTATTATTTAAGTTGACTAAAAAATCTATAAAAACTATTAATATTGTTATAATACTATCAATAAATTTAATAACCTTACATTTTAGTGACCTTTCATCAGCAATAAAGATTACCGATTTCTTTTATGTGATTATGTATTGAAAAGTTTATAATGTAAGGTTAACTTGAAGGTTGGTTGACCAAAATATGGCAAATAAATAGGCATGGAGGAAGTATATCAATTAAGATTATTAAAACAATTATGATGCTATGAACAAATTAAATAACATTACATTCTTATTAACTTTAGTAAACTTTCATTAATGGTGAAGATTACCAATTTTTTATCTATTTTTTTTTTAAAGAAAACTTATAATGATTATAAAAAAAAGGTATAGCACTATCAACTAATCTAATAACCTTACATTCTCAATAATTTTGGTTATCAAATTTCTTATTTATATTTACTAAAATTGCTCTTGTAAACAAAGATTATACCAATTTTTTTTATCTAAGGTTACAAAAAAAAAATCTTTGACAACTATAAAAAAGGTTTAATACCATCAACTGATTCAATAATTCTTACATTTTTAGTAATTTTGGTTATCAAAAAATGCTAAAATATAGTATTATCAATAAATTCATTAGCTTTTACATCTTTAGAAACTTTAGTAACATTTTATCAAAAGTGTAGCTTACCAATATTCTTATCTAGGGTTACTAAAAAAATTATAGTTGATAATTAAAGATATGTTATAACAAAATAGACTGAGTTAAATTTTTTTACATATAGACAAATAGTTAGTTAAAATCTTTATAGTAGTTAATTTTATTATTTATTGTATGTATATATGGAGTATGTACGTAGTATATTCTTTGTTGGCTTATTAGTATTTTTGGCAAATTGCTTGGATTTGGAGGTTCATGGGGTAAAATATATTGATTTGAAGTTCATGGGGCAAAAAGGGTAATAAGCCCTTCTTTGTTCCTGTTGATCTATCACAAAGATTTTCAACCTGCTTTATTGTTATCATTTGCATTCTTATTAGAATACATTAATCACTATTTCGATCTTAAAAAAAAAATCTCACAATTCAACCAGACACACCAAACATGTAAAACAAAATTGATTTGAAAAATAACATTTTTATACACATGCATATCTTTGACAGGTTTAAACAAAGCTGGATTTGATTTTTTATTATTACACTACAAATTTTATACATCTTAATGAAAGATTAATGTGATTTAAGCTAACAGAGCAAAATAAAACTAATGAACAATATTCTATTAATCTCCAAACTAAAGTGTAATTTTTGGGGAAAATTTTGAACTTTTGATTTTTAATAGTACTTACTGTTTCGTTATTGTTTCTAGAATTATTATCCCATCCATTAGTCTCCCAAATTTTTAGGAGTTTCATGTTAAAAGATTTCTAACTCCTCTTAGTTTCCTAGATTATTCTTAACTACCAACTATTTTCCTTCATGTTCATAACAAATTATTTTCAATAAAAAACAATTGGAGCCTATAAATACATACAAAAGCACCATTTAATTTGAAAAAATTCCAAGCATGGCTAAATTCTTTTTTAAATTTCAATCAAATAAATCATTTCCTTCCAAAATAATTTTGATTGTCATAATTTCATCAAGCATGTCTCTCCCGAATCTTGTTGTTGTGTTGTCTATTTATTTATTCAAGGTTCCTGCAATCTATGCCTCCAATTCCTAAATTTAAATCACATCCTCAAGTCAAAACAAAGAAAAAAAAAGGAAGAAATTTAGTACCACTAAAAGGTTTTGCAATGGTGAACCGTGTGAAATTAATGGGCAATTGAAGGTCAAGCAATTATTGTTTTTGACTTTTTGGAAATTTATTTTAGAAAAGAGAGAAAAGAAATATCTAGACATCGACCTTATAAGTTGGTGGGAAGATTAAATAAAATCTTAAAACTAAACCGTGTTTAATTTTCTTTCAATTTCCTTTCAATCTCTTAAATCAAAATTTACTCTATTAAACTTTTGTATTAATAGACTTGAGCAGCGGCTTAGTTTGTTGTGTAGCCCATGTTCAAGTTTAGTGGCTTCACCCACTAAAGCCATGAAGTCTTCTCTTCATTTTTTTTTCTCCGATAATTAAATTAAAAAATTATTGGAGAATCGAAGAAGATCAAAGGAAGTAATTAGACAAAGGACAAACTTTGCAGAATACTTTTTAAAGAAAAAACAATATCTTGATTTGGTTAGAATTAAAACCATGACACTTAAAATACTTCGAATTGTTGAAAAAGAAATTAGTAAATACTCAACATCCATATAGTCGTGATTTCTTGGCTTTTACTTTCTTAATTTTTTTTTGGCCGAAGGTTTTGCCTCTTTATTAACACATATCAATGTGTAAATACAGTCAAACAATATAAAAGTAAATATATGTTAATATATTGTACCCAAAAAACTAGATACAGTCAAACATATATGCAGGGGCGGATCTTGACAAATAAGTTTGAGGGGGCCATATAAATTATTTTATGTAAAATTAAATTTTGGGGGGCTAAATTAAAAATTTTATACTACAATTACATATAAATCTATGGACTATCATGTAATTTTTCCATTTTTAGGAGGGTTATTATGCAATTTTTCCTTTTTTTGGGGGGGCCATGGCCCCTCAAGGCCTCACGTACATGTGCATGGAGGAATTGTTGAGTTAAATAATAGTGTTACTAAACCCTTTTTCATACTGGCAAAAAAAAACCCTTTTTTCGTATATATTGTCATAAATATAGAATACAATACTTTGTAGCAGATTTATGCTGTTAAACCTGTTACATGTTTTGGTAAACATGTAGTTATCGGGTATCATTAATTTATCGTTTGAACCTAATAATGTTTCGGTTTTCCTTGATTTTTTAATTCTTTAGAAATTTTAATTATTGAAATTTGCTTTGGAGATTTCAAGGGAAATATAAGTTTGGACTTGATTTTTTAAAAATTAAAAACATAACTAATTAATTTAAAGGAAATAAAAATACATGTTTACCCTTTAAAAAAATTAATACTAAACTTTTAAATAAAAAATGTTAATTTAGATATTTCAGATCTAGGTTTTTGAAGTTTAGGATTATAGAGTATAAAGATAAAGATATGCTCATTGAACCTTGAGGTCTCATGTTCAAATCACATAGTATATGAGTTTTGTTCAATATTATGTTGATACATGTCTGATAGACCGAATTATTCCACTGTATATGAGATCTCAATAAACTTTTTTTTTTCAAAAAAAAAATCATAATTCGTCCATTATAATTATGTAAAATATTTTGATTTTATGTTATTATTACTATTAATATATATTTTGGAACTGTAATATGTTGTTGACACTTGAAGAAGTGGTCAGCTACTAAATGTGGGCTTTGTGATATTTGGCCCTATAAACTTGTTGAATTATACTAAAAATTTTGTAAGTTACATATGCTTCCCTTCCCTTTTGTTATTTACCCAATATCCATGTGATCACAAATGGAAGAAATTGAGAAAAATATTAATTTATGCAAGGGAATTGAGACTATTAAAAGGCGGTTGGCCTGGTCTTTGGGTTTAAACCCACTCTTAGCATTAGCAATATAATTTCAGTGTCTCAATTGTAGAAAAAGAGGAGAAGACATATGGGTTCCTATCCAGCTGCAAGCAAACCTCATGCGGTGTGCATTCCATATCCAGCACAAGGTCATATAAATCCCATTCTTAAGCTAGCCAAATTTCTTCACCACAAAGGCTTTCACATAACATTCGTCCACACCGATTACAATTACAAACGCCTTCTCCGATCAAGAGGTCCAAACTCGCTCGACGGTTTGCCAGACTTTCAATTCAAAGCCATCCCCGATGGTCTTCCTCCTACTGATGCTGATTCTACCCAATACATCCCTTCTTTGTGTGACTCCACTTCTAAGACCTGTTTGGTCCCTTTTCGTGACCTTCTTCACAAACTCAACCATGTCGCTACCCAACCTTCTTCAACTGTACCGCCCGTCAGCTGTATTGTATCAGATGGTGCCATGTCTTTCACTGTCGAAGCCGCTCAAGAATTTGAAATTCCAATCGTTCACTTTTGGACTCCAAGCGCTTGCGGATTCTTGTGCTATGTGCTTTCGCCAAATATAGTTGAAAGAGGTCTAACACCTGTCAAAGGTATGAATTTCGCCAAATATATATTTGCTAAAGTATTTACTATGTGTTGATATATTTTATAAGGTCATGATTAATTTGGCATATTAATTTGCAGATGCAAACTTTATGACAAATGGGTATTTAGACCAGGTTTTAGATTGGGTTCCTGGAATGAAGAACATTCGTTTTGGAGATCTCCCGAGTTTCTTCAGAACTATGGATCCAAATGACAAGATGTTCAATTATCTCCTCAAGGAAATAGAGAATACCAAGAAAGCTTCGGCTATTGTTTTGAACACTTTTGATTCCTTAGAGCAAGACGTTTTGGATGCTCTCTCCAGTATGCTTCCTCCTGTTTACAGCATTGGTCCTCTTCATTTACTTGCGGATCGGGTTCAAGATGATGAATTGGGAAATATAGGATCGAATTTGTGGAAAGAAGAGACCGAATGCATCGAGTGGCTCAATTCAAAAGAACCAAACTCTGTAGTGTATGTAAACTACGGAAGCATCACCGTGATGAGTCCTGAACAACTGATTGAATTCGCTTGGGGTTTAGCTAATACACAAAAGCACTTCTTATGGATTATAAGGCCTGATCTTGTTGCCGGTGAGACGGCCATATTGCCACCGGAATTCGTGTCGGAAACTAAAAATAGAGGCATGTTAGCAAGTTGGTGCCCGCAAGAGCAAGTCCTAAAGCAACCGTCGATAGGAGTGTTTTTATCTCACATGGGTTGGAATTCAACGCTGGAAAGCCTGTGTTGCGGTGTGCCGATGATTTGCTGGCCATTCTTCGCGGAGCAACAGCTGAACTGCCTGTTTGCTTGCCGAGAATGGGGAGTTGGGTTGGAGATTGATACGGATGTAAAGAGAGATAAAGTGGAGAAGCTGGTGAGAGAAGTATTGGGAGGAGAAAAAGGTGTGGAAATGAAAGCAAAGGCCATGGAATGGAAGAAGAAAGCCGAAGAGGCTACTAGTGCTGGAGGTTCATCTTTCGAGAACATGGAGAAACTGGTTCGCCAAGTTCTCCAATCATAGTCAGAGGCCTAGAGAAAAATTTAAGACACAGTCAATCAAGGCGGCAAAACTGTGTTTTTATCAGTGACACCATCACTCTTATCAGTTATCATCCTTGTAACATCTTCCACATAAAATTTGTACTTGTACATTATTATTATTAGTATTATATATTATTATTAATTATTAATTAATCAGAAACGTATAGAAAAAGTCACCAATACAATTAATTACTCCCTTTTGTCGAACTTGAAACTTGAAAGTGGATGTACCGAAATCATTATTATGCACTAAAATCTCAATTTCATATAATCCTTTAATTAAAATCTCTAAACGTTTATTTCAAAAAAAAAATCTCTAAACGTTAGTACAAAATTTACTCAATTTAGTTGTAAAGTGTTTTCCACGCGCTGTTACATTCTATTTCTACTTTTTTTTTTAGAATAACATTAACATTCTATTTCTATTGTTAATTTGTTATATGTGGCTTTTTTTTATAGGGTCATGTGGACCTTCTTACCCATCTCTTCCACTCTATTTATCAAACAACTTTGAACTCTCTATTTCTTTCCATTTTAAATCAAAATTACCCTAAAAAAAATCAAGAATACATCCAAGAACATTTCCTACCACTAGATTGTAATTTTCAACTACCCATCCAAATCATGATTTCTAATTAGTTATTTTTCGCAAAATTATTCATTGATTTTACTAAATCTAAACCTAAAATGTTGTTTTCCCTAACCAAATCTTAAAACTTAGGAAATTTGCAACAACACCGAGGAGCAAAGAAAATTAGCAAAGCGATAAGAATAAAACAACAGATGGAGGACAAGGAGTATTTCAGTCATCATAACTCATAAGGCATACCCATTGGACGAACAAAAAAGGGATCAGCAAATTTTTTCTCGAATTTCAAAGCAAAAAGAAAATAAAAAACAAACTTGCACATAAAAGATCTGAATTGCTAAATACCGCCCCCATTTTTACTATTCACTGTCCCACTTTTTACACTTTTACCATTTGCTTCATTTTCTAAGATTTCAAATCCTTTGAAATATTGAAACTATCACGAACGTAGAATAGCGTTAACATGCTGTATTTTGATGACGATTTAAGAAAAATAGACGATAATGTACCGTATTTTGATGATGATTTAAGAAAAATGCAATTTTTTTTAGAAAATTTAAGGCTGATGGCTTACCATGGCTCTAGCCGCCCCCTGGGGCGGCTAGCCACGGCTGTGCCGCCCCAGGGGGACAGCCTGACCATGGTAGAGCCGCCAACCCAATTTTCTTGAAAAATTGCAAATTTTCTTACATCATCATCAAAATACGGCACGTTATCGTCAATTTCCGGAGTTCTCGGGTTATTCTACGTTTGTAATAATTTCAACCTTTCAGAGAATTTAAAATTTTATAAAATGAAGCAAAGGGCACAGGTGTAAAAAGTAGGACGGTGAATAGCAAAAAGGAGACGGTATTTAGCAACCCCTTAAAAATTTCATGCTACTAGTAGCATTTGTAATTTTGTAATCAATTTCTTTTCGGTCAAAAATACTCCATATTTTTTTTTGGATAAATAAATACTCCATATTTTCATTAACTTTGTTTTTCAATATCTTATATACTAGAAAAAAATGAAAATATCATGTCAAAAATGGAATATGAATTCTCAAAAACTGTATTCACTCCTTTGGAATACAATTTCAAACTTATTCCACTTTATAGTACTCTTTTCGAGGATCCTACTTTATATTGCCAGCTTGTGTGAAGCTTAATTTACCTCACACTTACTAGAACTTGCATATGCAGTCCATTTGGTGTAGTTAATTCATGAGTGCTCCATCTTTCACACATTTCTATTTTGTTCTATGGATTTTGGGATTTGTAATAGGAACGTTGTTTCACATTATTCACCTTTTTACCCATGACCGACGCTCGACAATAGGATTTTTTTTTTGGGAGACTCTTATTCCTTGGCACAATAAGAAACATATAGTCACCGTTTGGTTGAACCAGAATATAATATCCTGACTGATATCACTATTGAGTTATTATGATGACTTCAGGATTACTTATAGGTATGGGTATATCTCTTATGGTGTTGTTGTGCCAAAAATCTATTGTTAGAGTTTTTGTGGAAAATTCTTAATGATAACATAGAGACGTCACTATAAGAAAAATTAGAAATGGGAATGGACCATTTCTGCCCCAAAAATAGTAAAAAATCCCTCCCTATAGGGTTTTGGGATGGATTTTGGAATGGATGAAAAATCCACGCCTAAATCACTCGTCCCAAACTTGTTAGGGAGGGATTTTTAAATCCCTCCCAAATAAATTTGGGAGGGATATTATCCTTTCCAAATTTCAACCCAAGCACCTTTTTTCCCCAACATACCTAGAACGGATTTTATTCAATTTTATGTAGGGATTTAGGGATGGATTATGAAATTATTTTTAGAAATTAATTTCATTATATTTTTTGCATTTATTTAAATTTTATTTTATTTGGATATAAATATAACGAATATGAAATTAACTTTAATATTAAAAATGCATTAAAATAAAGAAATTGATTGAAAATTAAGATATAATTTAATATATATAAAAAAAATGTATCTACAAATACACAGAAAATTTATAATACAGGAAAAGTACACTAATCGACTCCCCTAAAACCCTTAATAAGTCTCTAATCATCCAAAGTAAAGAAGTAGCTGGTCTAGTATTGGAGCTGGATCTAGATCATCAACTGGAACTAGAGTTGGAGATGTAGCTCTAGCCTTTTTTTCTTGCAAAGCAGTTATGCTCCCCTAAATCCCTATGGAAATCTGGTATCTGTGACATTACAACATGAGCAACTCCAAATAGCAGAATATATAGGAAGTATCTCCACATGTGTTAACAATTAATGAAAATAAACATTATGAACCCCAATTCAAAACCAATGAAAATGAACATTGTACAAACACATATGTGCTGGATTATGTAATAGCTAGCATTCACAATTTGTTTTTGGTTTGATATACGGTATAATGGCACTCCAATATGGTACAAAGTTGAAAGTTCCCATACCTTGTGTTAATTAAATTGAGGTATTGTCCCTGCAATTCAAGACAAATGAATCAAGAAGAAGTAGAGATAAAAAAAAAAAAAGGTTCAAGAATATGCAGTTCACGTTCACTGAATATGACTCCAACAATACCAAGCAATCCACATTAACTAGACAAACACGACTTAGCTTAACATCTCATAATGCTTAATATTAAAGAAAAATATAACTCTAACAGTATTCCTAATAAAGACTTCTCTTCTAACCAAAGAATAAGAACTATTCCAACTTTCATTTAAATACATTCTTGTTCATTCGACTATATATCACAATGGATGCCTTTTTACTATTATAACATAGTACTTAATTATATTGCAAAAGATATATACAAGCATAATACATTATTCCAAGACAAGTAACATTCTTCAATAAGGAGATAATTAAATTGTAAGAAAATGACTAAAAAAGATTTTTCATTTGACCATATATGGGTTTAGAGTTAACTAACTGTTAGTTCCTTTTGTTAATCTAGATACAATTTAAATTCAATTAGCATTATAATTTTGCAATCAGAAGAATTGATTCGCAATAGAAAACAAAAAACTCACAGTAGCTGCGTGTCTTTCGCTGAAGTATTTACACCTTTGGAGTTCCTTGTAAAGCTCACCCTTGGCAGCATACTCCAGTATTAGATAAACACCTTTCTACAACAGTTGATCAGAATAAGACAAGTATTCATTCAGCACAAATTCAATAACAAATTACATGCATGGAAGCATCAATATAGAATCTAAAAGGCCTATACCTGATCATAGAAATAACCATACAACCTCAATATATTTGGATGGCGCAAGTGGCTCTGCTTTAAAATTACTTATGGATCAGCTTAGTACACAACAATTATAGATAAATGATAATTACAAGAGCATGTCAATGTTTTAAATTTTCTATTCCCTCCTCATCAAAAACAGATAGAAAAACAAAGTCTTTTCTTCAATTTTCCTAGCAAACAATTAGAGCACTAAGGAAAAACACCGCAAAAAGAACAAGTCAAGGAATCAAACCTTCTTTTCTCTAGCCAAATAAACGTAACCAAACTTTCCTCGTCAATGTCGAAATCGCTAAGGGTCCATCTTTTCTTGTCAACTGCGGAAGCCTCTGAAGAAACCTATTAAAATGGATACACACAATTTAAAAACATATATATTGAAAAATCCCCCCAAAATTAAACATTCTCAATTCTTAAAAATCCGCAAACCCTAGACAGCAAAGGGTCACATACTATAGAAATTCTAAAATCCCCAAAATCTGACATTAGAATTAGAACCCTAGAAATCAACAAAAAAAATCCTTTTAAAAGCTTTTAATTCGTTCCTCCATAGAAAGAATAAACCTGAAATTTTTCATTGCTTCTTTCTTGAAAGACGAAAACGAAAGAAGAAAAGGAAAATGTGGAGTAGAATATCGGAAAACGAGGTTTTATAGAGGGATTTTTGAGTTGAAAGTCTTGGAGGGATACTCTGTCTAATTCCAACGGTGAGGAAGAAGATTTTGTGAAGTAGTATAAAATATATGAAATTCAGCTTCATCCAACGGTGGAGGGTGGAGATCGAACCATGAGAGGGTTTAGGGTTTTTTTTTTATTTTAGGAAAAACAAATAGAGTTTTTTTGTGAAAATAAATTGGAGTAGTACCAGGAGGTTTAGACAACTTTATTGAGTAATTTTCTTTAGACTTTTCTAGTAACAAGCGGTGGCGAGAAGTGGGGATGAAAATCGACGCTCATGGAAAGGAAAAAGAAAGAACGAAAGCAGAAGATGGAAGGGGAATATGCGCCAGAATGAAGAAGAAAAGAACAAGGGAAAGGGGACCAATCTTTTGCCACGTGTTGTGTAGGTTTTTTTTTTGTTTGTTCTTTTTCTTTTTCTTTTATTTGTTAATTTTATTAATTTACTTATAACAAATCTTTTTATTTTGATATATATTTTTTATTTATATTCTTAATTAATTATATTAAAATAATGTATTACTAAAAAATAATATTTTAGACATAAATAAAATATTAAATCAAGATTCAAATTTTGGTAAATTAATTAATTAAGATATATTTTCTTGAAAATATTATTTTTAGAAATCTATAAGTGGTAATCTTTCTAATTTTTAAGTAAATATATAATTTTCATAATCTACCATTAGTGTAGATAATTTTAAAAATTCTTTCCAAAAAAAAATTCTAAATGATAATTAAATAATATAAAAAGTTTAAATTATATTTAAATTTTTTAAAAAAATATTTCTAAATAAATTAAAAATATATAATTAATATATATGATTAACTTGTATAAATAGTTATGGTGTTTGCATTTATATTTGTTCTATATATACTACAATACAAGGTGACACTGCTCGCGCTTGATATTTTACTTACAAATGAATTGAAATGCTAATAGCCACTTCATTAAAAAATATAAACAACACTCTAACAAAAATCTATTCACATCGCATCTTTGTTAGGCACTTAAGTAATCAAAATTTTATTGGAAAAGGCAATATATTTATCAATTGAATTCATTTTTAACTATATTGAATAATCTAGAGGAAAATTATATAATACAATGTTAATGAAGTTTAGCAGAACATACATGTAGGGTTTCGAGGTTGACATGTGCCTTTAGGGAATAGTTTTGAATTTTTAAAACAAAATTAATTCTGAAAATGAGTATGTGTCAACTCCTCACCGCGTTTGTGAAGTCCAAAATTTACATTGATAATGTATTATATAATAACCCTTTAGAACCCATTTTATTTTTCCAAATAACATAAAATTAAATAAAAAATTGTTAAGTTCCACATTATACTTCTCAATTAAGCTCTTGTTATATTTCAATAAATACTATTGAAAAAACCACCAATCCAAGAACCATATTCACGCTACATCAAAAGCATATGACCATATCATTGTAATTTCACTTTTATGAATGAAAATTACATTTTCTTAAAAAAAAATTGGGGCTATACTTACATTTTATAGTTCATATACTTTGTTCTTATATTTATGTATTTAATTATACATTTTTTTTCACTTTTGTAATGAACTTTGGGATGGATATATTGATCTAAATTTGGGATAGAATAAAATCCCTCCCAAATACCGTTTCAAAAAGTCCTTGCTCATGGTGTGAAAATTTCTCACGAATTTTGGGAGGGATAATTCCATCCCTTATACTTATGGAGAGATTTTGGATTGTCTAATCTTAATCCCTCCCTTTTTCCATCTCAAATTTTGGGATGAAAAAGATCCCTCCCAAATTTCTGCTCCTATTTTGCATTTTTCTTGTAGTACGTGCCAGTCAATTTGTTGAAATTGACAAAGAGGTTTGTAGAAACTAGATCTGGTGCGCGGAGCAGCAGATTAAAAGATTAGAGCGATTTGTGGGGACTGAATCAAAGTCACATCGGAACATTTAAATCATTGGATCCACAAGATTGACTTCCTAAATTTGCGCTGCAAGAGCTGTTGTTGATTAAAATTGAAAGAAAAGAGCAATTTGATTGTTATTGCTGAGAGAGAAACAAGAGTACAGTGTTTTAACATCCGGAGACAAGATTGAAACAAGGAAATAACAAATCTGGAGTAATATTTTGTCCGCAGACAAGATTGAAACCAAAAAATGTTGAAGAACGAGTAAGAACTCGTGAGGAACAAGAGAAAAAGGCGTGGAGCCTGAGAGAAAATAAGCACGGAGCTTGGTTTTTTGCGCGGAGCAATTTTGTGAGATGAGTGATATCTGTCTGAAGCTCTGGAATTGATTCCTTTATATAGGGGGCGGCACTTGCTGAGGAAGGAGATTTCTTCTACCTGGGTTGATGGTAGCTTCCAGGAAGGTGCAGTGAAGCTTCCTTCTTCTCTGATTGCTTCCAACAGGTGAGAGGAGGGTGGAGACACTACAGAAAAACAGTGAAATAGCGGCGTTTATTTTTAAATATAGCGGCGTTTGCAAATGCCGCTATTTAAGATAACGATGTCTGACTAGACCCCGTCAAGGTCGCCGTTATATAACATGCCGTTATTTTGCGGCATCTAGTACATAGACGCCGCTATAGTGATTACGGCGTCCAAACGTCGTCAAATAGAGGCGTTTAGACGCCGTCATATATTTTTCCCAAAATCACTATTTTTTTTTAAAAAATAAAATATCGCGGCGTCTAGACGCCACTATTTGGCGGCGTCTAGACGCCGTTAACTTAAGCTGTATATGGAAAAATAAAACATTTTTT
>AWWV01006184.1:0-13693 GCA_001974805.1 Corchorus capsularis
TGGTTTAATTATTTCCAAATCCAAAATAAGTCTACTTCAAACAAAAATTAGGATTTTTAGGTCACTATATTACTCAAGGCACCATTACCCCAATAGAAAGATCCATAGAATTTGCTAGCAAATTTCCAAACAAAATCTTGGACAAAATCCAATTACAAAGATTTCTAGGAAGCCTAAATTATGTCATAGATTTTTATCCAGGACTTAGCAAATTATGTAAACCATTGTGTGATAGATTAAAAAAGAAACCACAACCCTGGACTGATGTCCATACCAATATTGTATCCCAAATTAAAAAACAAATCATAGATTTACCCTGCTTACACTTAGCAGACCCATCATGCCCAAAAATAGTCGAAACAGATGCTTCAGAAATAGGATATGGAGGAATCTTAAAACAAGTCAAAAATGGCAAGGAACAAATAGGCACTGGAATCCAACTCAGCAAAATTATAGTACCACTAAAAAAGAAATTTTGTCGATTGTTTTATGTATTACCAAATTTCAAAGTGATTTATTAAATCAAAAATTCCTCTTGAGAATTGACTGCAAATCAGCAAAAGAAGTTTTACAAAAGGATGTTCAAAATATTGCTTCCAAACAAATTTTTGCAAGATGGCAAGCTATTTTAAGCATATTTGATTTCGAAATTGAATATATTAAGGGAGAATCTAATTCTTTACTCGATTTCCTCACCAGAGAATTCTTGCAACATGCCCCCCAAACTGAGAGATAAAGGCAAAGGGAAGATGCAAGAAACATCAACCCAAAAACAAATTTCAACAAAACAAATTAAATCATGATCCGAAATCTTCCAAGAAGCAAATGAACATACTTCTTCATCAAAATCACCAACTGGTCCATCATTCCAGGATGCACATGACCCAAATGAGATTACATCTCAAATCAAAAAATGGGTTGAGAACCTTTCTCAATCTCCAGAAGTGGCATTAGCGCTATCACAAAAGAAGGATGACAGTCCTCTTCAAAGGATTAGTGCTGAAGCTGCAAAAATTTCAAAAAATAAAGAGATTGTTTTGCACAAACCAAAATCTCTCTCAAATGTTTCAAAACAATTATCTCTTCAAGAAATTTTTCCGAAACAAATTGCAATTTCTCAAAATCCAACTCAGAAAAGTTCACAGTATTTTCAAAATAAAAATGTGGAATACATCTGTGTGGTGGAAGATGATTTTAACCCCTCTGAAAAACCTCCACACATTTTGGCAAAACAAATTTTTAATGATCAACATTTTGTTCCCCAACATGTGGCAAAAACACATGAATTTTACACAAACATTTTGATACAAACAGAATCAGTAAATTTCAAACATTATACTGATTCTAAAGATCCAAATTTTATCACCCATTCCACAGCCCAAATCATTAAAGTCCTCAAACCAAAAGATTGGGAACAAAATCCATCCGGCTTGCTAAAATTCCCAACCTCATTCTCCACAAAAATAAACCATTGCCCCAATTTTTCATATTGGGATTATATTACCGCCTGGTATGTAGCGTTTCAAATGAATAACAAACATATGCGGCATTCCTGGCTCATATACTTCAAATATGGACCCCAATACAAATTCCCCAATTGGTTTCAAAAATGGTTGACCTGGTATGGACCATCACTTGAAATTTTACCCCCAAAAATGAAAGACCTTTGGTCCAAATTTTTTGACAAATACCAACCTGAGCCAGATCAAAAACACCTTTACCAAACCATCCATTTTTTCACTAAATTAAATATCTCCTGGATTGTTTCATGGAATTATGATTATGAATTTGATAAATGTCTCAATATAACCTCCTTGGTTAGAATTTTCAAAACCAAATGGTGGGACAAATTCAATGAAGAAAAATATGATGCAAAGTACTTGGATAATTTTTTCACACAAAATCCAAGTCTTTGTAAATCTGCATCCCCAAACAAGGACTTAGCCAGATTTCTCCAAGCAAAATCTAATGCTAGCACAAGCAAAAACCAAAAAAGAATACAAGAAGCTTATGACAGAAATGCTAAGTTCGATGGATTCTGATTCTGAAACAAATGAGGAGGAAGAAGAAACCAAACATCATCAAAGAGAACTGTGGATCTGGCAGAAGACTCCACTACAGTTAAGATGGCAAAAACCAGGAAGAAAAAATAGATTTCAAAAAAAAAAGGAAAAATAATGGTCTGCAAAGTTATCCCAATTATAAAGAATCTCTGCAAAAATTGTCTCCAATAATGCAAAGCTGACTCATTAGATGAAGAGAAAGCCAATGGTCTGCAAAGTTATCATGAAGAATCTCTGCAAAAATTGTCTCCAATAATGCAAAGCTGACTTATTGGATGAAGAGAAAGCCAAATTATGAAGGAATCCCTGCAAAAATTGTCTCCAATTATGTCAATAGTACAAAGTAGAATTATTGATTCCAATTATGTCAAAGTAGAATTATTGATTGCATTGAAATTGTAATGAGTGATGGAGCTCTCCCTCTATAAAAGCTCCAGAATCAAATGTAAGAAGCAGGCTCAAATTTCATACAAAGAAATAAAAGATCTACATACTTTCTTCCAATTATATTTTCCAATCTTTATCCATATCTTCTGATCCACGGGATTTAGATTTAGATTTAGATTTGCTTTGCTTTGATTTTTAGTTTAATTGTTTGCTTTATAATTGCTATTCACAATCCCCTGTTTTCTGATTGATTTTTGGAAAAGATCTTTCTATCTTTTTATTGTTCATCGCATAAACCTTCTCTGTGGGATTCGACCCCTACTTGCCCTAGCTATTCTAGTTAGTTAATTGTGGGGATTATTTTTATGGTCATAGACGAGACGATCAGGTATAAGCTCATGCAAAATGAGAATGCAAGTCATTTAGTGCACGTGTGAAGGAACATACAAACCTTTACCAACAATTCCTAACCTAAATTACTAAACTACCCCTAAGAAAAGAAACAATCCATGATAAGTTAGGCAGAATATATACAAGAATATGAAAGCATGTAAGCATGAAAAGCATAAAGATAGGCAAGAAATAAACAATGGTAAACAGGCATGGATAAACAAGAATAAAGTTCAAGCAAACAACCAATTATGCAAACCCTAGTTAACTCTAAACTAGCATTCAGTTTGACTCTCTAACCAGTCCCCAGCGGAGTCGCCAAGCTGTCGCAACGTCCGGGTCCGGGGGTGACCAAACCCTACCGCTGAACGACTTAATAGGGGAATCCTACCCCTTACTGAGTTCTAGGAGTCGCCACTAATCTTTTTTTTTTTTGCCTAGGTGTGATTAGCCACCTATCTAATTATTAAGTCTAATATTAACCTATGCTCGGCAAAGGTAACACTAAACCTAATAAGGTCTACTTAAACAGAGATTCTATGGTCCGGGAGTCGGGTATGCGTGGGGAAGGATTAGCACCCCCACGACGCCCGTCAAAAGACGGGCACTGACTAGTTCAGAACTACTGTGGGTTTCTATTATCGGTTGTCTGTATTCCTAAATTTTCATGCCCTTAAACTCTTTTATTAATCCTTAAATTTAAGCAAAATAAGCAAGCAAAAATGGGTTTTGGATTTTTTAAATGGGAATGTTGGGAACTTTCCCGTTTTCCATTTTGTTCTCTTTTTGGGCTCCTCATGAGAGGATTTTCTTTAAAACTTACCTTTAAAACGACTCTTTTTTGAAGAAAAACAGTTTGACGGGAACCTTCCCATTTTGTAAAAGAAGCTGGATGGGAACTCTCCCTTCCGACCACAAAACTAAAACTAGTGGGAACTCTCCCTTCTTTTGAAAACTTTGAGAAAAAAGACTCTTTTTGATTAATTGATTTTTGTCTTTCGAAAAACCAAAGAGAACAAATGCAAGCACAAACTCTTTTTTAATTTTCGAAAAAAAGATTTTTATTCTTTCTTTTTTTTTTTTATTTTGTTAACAACTAATTCTCTTTTTGTTTTTAACTGACTTAATTACCCTAAATTAAGCTCTTATTACTTATTAGCCTGAGTTGATTACTGACTCACTTAATTACCCTGAATTAAGTTTATTACTGACTTACTTAATTACCCTGAATTAAGTTGATTACTGATTGACTTAATTACCTTGAATAAAAGTTGATTACTGACTCACTCAATTAAGTTTATTACTGACTTACTTAATTACGCTGAATTAAGTTGATTACTGATTGACTTAATTACCTTGAATTAAAGTTGATTACTGACTCACTCAATTACCCTAAATCAAGTTGATTACTGACTTACTAAAGTACCCTGAATTAAGTTTATTACTGACTTACTTAATTACCCTGAATTAAGTTGATTACAGATTGACTTAATTACCTTGAATTAAAGTTGATTACTGACTCACTTAATTACCCTGAATTAAGTTTATTACTGACTTACTTAATTACCCTGAATTAAGTTGATTACTGATATACTTAATTACCTTGAATTAAAGTTGATTACTGACTCACTCAATTACCCTGAATTAAGTTGATTACTGACTTACTTAATTACGCTGAATTAAGTTTATTACTGACTTACTTAATTACCCTGAATTAAGTTGATTACTGATTGACTTAATTACCTTGAATTAAAGTTGATTACTGACTCACTCAATTACCCTGAATTAAGTTGATTACTGACTTACATAATTACCCTGAATTAAGTTACTAACTGACTTACTTAATTACCCTAAATTAAGTTCATTATTGACTAACTTAATTACCCTGAATTAAGTTACCTACTGGCTTAGTTACCCTGAATTAAGTTCATTACTAAATTAATTAATTACCCTGAATTAAATTAATAATTGAATTACTTAATTACCCTAACTTAAGCTAATTACTGACTGACTTAATTACCCTGAATTAAGTTGCTTATTATGATCCACTTTTCCTTACTTCTTAAATCTTGATCTAGATTTTTTTGAATTTTTAATCTTTGATTAATCATTGGATTTAGTCTAGAAATGCATGGATGCACATGATGCATGAAAATCCTATTTCAATTTTAATTACCCATTAATTATACGAGGAACGCCTTTGATCGCCTCCCAATATATGGTAAATGGTCTCCGGACATTTCCAAGCCTCCGGGAGAAGGTGAGCAAGCTTAGACACGCATGAATAAGCCGCCCGCCCTTCCCATCACAGGAGTCACTTTAATTGATCTCGAATGAACATAGTAATTTGCAACAATTTATGAAATATAAACATGAATGTGAATGCTTAACTAACACTTTTCATTTTTCTTAAAAATATTCATAATCTAAATTATTTACTTAATTAAAAAACTAAGAACTTAACCTGAATAAGATCTACTAGTAAATCATAAACTAAAAGCCAAATTTTGCACTAAACTGTCCCAAGATCTAATCTTTTTGAGCTAAAGTCCCAACTTTTATTTTAAACTTATCAAAACCTAATCTTTTGAACTTAATGATGGTATTTTTATTTTAAACTTCCAGGGATTAAATAGCACAAAATTGCAAATTAAATTACTTAATGAATAAAGAGGATCAAATTGAGAAAGGGACGAACTTTACCACTGATCTGATGCAAAAAACCCGAACCTTGCCCCAAAACTACGTCGTTTCAGCCTTAACCGAACTCCTTTTATATTTTCTTTTTCTTTTCTTTTCTTCTTTTCTTCCTCCTCGTCTTCTTCCTTCACCAAACCCTACTTCTCTTTCTTCAACCGACACCAGGCGCTTCAACCTCCTCCTCGGCCAGCTATTCCGACTAAACTCGACCCTCTAAAGCCGAAAGGTCCTTCCTTTTTCGTCCTGGGATCGAGTCCAACGCAAAGATCTGAAAGCTAACCTAAAAAATCATCTAAAGGCCGTCAGAACCGAAACCCAAAGTTATCAAATCCGGCGAAACCAACCAGAGACGAACCCCTGAACGCCGACCGCAGATCTCTACAAGCTACTCGAGCGAAACCCCTGAACTAAACGGACTCAAAAACACAGCAACCCCTCCTGAAAAAAAAGAAGAACCAAAAAGGAGACTGACTCAAACCACTACCCAAAGCCCCTCATTCAACTAGAAACGGTAAGGGTGGCTCTAAAGGTATCTACTTTCACTAACTTTTTCTCTTTTTCCACTAGTTTCTATGTATATTTTGCTAAAAAGGAAACTAAAACCCTAGACCTCAGCCACCAAGAACCCTAGATCTCTCGAAAGTTGTCCCTTCTCCCCTTCTCCTAGAAAGTATGATCTATATATAGCCCCTATGTTTGAATCCTCACCGTGCATTGCTTCCTCAATCTTGCGGTTTGCTATTTTCCATTTTTCTCCCATTTTGTTTTAATCCCTCTTTTGTCTGCTTCTTAGGTGAAGTTTGATGGCCTGTGCATGTGTGCACAACATGAAAAGGCTCTGTACTTGTCCTTTTGTGAATTAGAAAAAGCTGAGCTGGCTTGGAGGGTTGTTGCTTGCAACCGAATTTGTCTGTTTCTACTTCTTCAGTTGGCTTGCTGAGTTTGACTTGTAGGAGATTAGCAACACATTTAGGTAGTCTCTGTTTCTCTCTTTTATACTTGCAATTGAGGTTTCCTTTCTGTGACCGAATGCCATGTGTGTGAAAATGCTTGTTCTTGTTTGAAAATGCCTCTATTGCAATATATCTGAATGACACTACCTTGCACATATTTGACCTTATATGCCTACTGCCAACTGCTTACTTTGCCTTTTCTTCACCTTTATTGCCCTGCATCGAAAAGCTAAGCTCCACCATGCTCTTTTATTCACTTGATCCTTGCTGTTCCTGCCCGTGATCTTTCTTGCCTTATATTCTGAAATCGCTTGCTTTAGATCAATTCGCATTGCTCTCTGATCGATAACTACTTTGCCTTATGCGAGACTGTTTTGGTATCACTTCTGCCTTGTACTCTTACTATTGCAAATTGATTTCGAATTACATGTGCTTTCGATGCTCTCACTTCTTGTTCCTTGGAGCTCCTTGCTTGATGGCATTGCTTTTCAACTTTTGCTGCACATTCTGTTGAAAACATGTCTTGCTTTCTTTGCTCATGCTGATACTTACGCTCTGTAATTACTTGATTGCCTTATTGAGATTGTAGATATGCTTGCCCCTTCTTTATGGATCTTATATCCCAATACATGCCGCTGTTTGATGTCATGGATCCAATAGAACTCGAGCAAAGAATATGGCATTAGGGAGAATTAGCAAAGGAGAATATTGACACTTGAGAATTGATGGCTGGTGGTGCAACTGTGGCGAGATTGGAGGTCATTTGGAAAAGGGCCTTAAAGTCAAAAGTGCAAAGGACTTGGGGTTAAATAGAGAAATCAATTTGGGAATTTTTTTTTGTATTTTGTGTAAGCTGAACAAAAGTCTTTTTCTTGAATTTACGGACCAAAAGGAAAGTTGCTCTCCTTTTTTTCATCTTGTTAATGAGATCAAAAGAGATGTGCCTCCTCAATATATTATGGGTCCAAGACAAACAAGTTTTTTAAAACCAGTAGGCTTCTACAAACCCAATAAAGGGAACTTGGGCCAAAAAGAAAAGGGTAAGAATTAAAAGATGGACACTAATAACAAAAGCAAATAAGATGGAAATGGGAAAAGAAAAGAAATACAAGAGAATATATATAAATACGAGGAAATGGTTGAAAGAGATAAAAGCTAGGGAAATAAAAATGTTAAAAGAAATAGATAAAGGTAAAAGAAGGCTAGGGAAATTCATTTAGATGAATGAAACAGAGGAACTCTTCACTTGGAATTAGAGGGAAATGGACGTGAGTCAAAATAGGGTGTCTACAGAAATCCCGATAAGTCGTGCTCTTACACCTTTACCCGAGATTTGCCCGTCGTAGCTAAAAACACCACTTTATTAATCAAAGCAGATAAATGGTGGCATGAGATGCAAACAGTTATAATTAATTACGAATAAACGTGATATGCATGTGATTACTTTCTACTTTACTTCTATTGAATTACTAAATTATTACATATCCCAAATGAAAATAAATAAATTGAAAACTAAGTGCCAACTGGACAATTCAGGGACTTCTGCACATAAAGAAAACAGTTAGCAAAACTCAGGGGCATAGAACACGTGTCATATAAGTAAGCACTAAAATGCATCAGTTAACAAAATAGATTCAAAATCAAGAACCAAATTCATTGAATTAAGCATTGGAAACTTAAAATCATCTTTCCAACTAACTCAAACCTAAAATAAACCACATCTCTAACCAAAGACTTAATTTTTAAATAACTACTAATCTAAATTAATTCATCAATCCCCTTTCAAGTCACTTTCAATTTAAAAAATCAAATCCTTTAGCTCGAAGTTGTATTTTTAAACTAAATTAGCTCAAAAATGGCCTTTAAACTTCCAAGCTAATTTTAGTTCAAAAATTTAAACTTTAAACTAAAGTTTTGATTTTTCCAATTAAAAGAGCCTCTAAATGGGATCAAAGAATCATCTTGAAGTAGTATAAACTTAAAAAGAATCAAGCCATTAAACCCAAGCTTCAATTTTAAACTTTAGCAATTATTAATCATTTTCAATTAGAGACTATGTCTTAAAGCTAAATATCCAAAATTTAACAAGTGAGCACCTTTAAAGCTTCTAAGTCCATTATTTATAAATTAAAAAAATCTCAAAATACCATCTTAAATTAAAAAGGTAAGCTTTTAGTTAAAAGACTTAGCTTTAATCCATATCTCAACTTATTAAGACCTAAAGTTTCATAACTTTTTAAAAAAAAAAAAACCCCGTAAATAAAAACTAGACTTTGAACCACTTAAACACCATAATTATCAAGCTAATAACTTTAAATCTAAATCTACAACATAACTTTATTTTTTAAGGATGAGTTAATTAAATATAACTTACTCATGAACAAAAATCACCAAAATAGTCCCTAAATCGACTACTCAAGCAGCAAATAATCTCAAATGTCATGAAACTAGAACAAATATTGAAACAATGAGGACTGAATTGAAAAGCTAGAAACCATACCTGCTAACACTGCAAATTCCCCAGGTTGAAATGGTGTTGTTTAGCCTTCCTTCTCCTTATAATCGAACCCTCTTCTTCTTTCTTACCTCTTTTGTTTTCTGTTTCTTCCTTTCAACTTCTCCTTCCTCTGAACCCTAGCTACCTTCTTCACCGCGACAGGTGCCACCCGCTTGCCGGAATCAACATCTGACCACCGTACCGGAAGGAACTTTCACCATGGATTGGCTCTAAAATCTCCAACTTTTTCATTTTCAACCTCCTGAAACCATATCTAGCCTCGATTTCGTGAAATCAATCTTCCTTTGCCTTCAATGATCTCTTCTCGAACCCGGGCTAAACCCTCTCCGATCTCATCATCTAGCCAGCGGACGACGTTGGATTTTGAGTATGTGATTCACCTCGCCACTCTCTTTCAAACGCCCCTAACCAATCCCCAATCCTAGCTCTCAACCGCTGGTGACACTAAACCCGAGAACCCAAACCTTCAAATCCCGGCGGCGCTGCAGGGATATTCGTGAAAACCAATCAATCTCGGGGCGAAATCCCGAGAAGTCATGCTCTTGCACCTTTACCCGAGATTTGCCCGTCGTAGCTAAAAACACCACTTTATTAATCGAAGCAGATAAATGGTGGCATGAGATGCAAACAGTTATAATTAATTACAAATAAATGTGATATGCATGTGTGAAGTTTCTACTTTACTTCTACTGAATTACTAAATTATTACATATCCCAAATGAAAATAAATAAATTGAAAACTAAGGGCCAACTGGACAATTCAGGGACTTCTGCACACTAAAGAAAAGAATTAGCAAAACTCAGGGGCATAGAACACGGGTCATATAAGTAAGTACTAAAATGCATCAGTTAACAAAACAGATTCAAAATCAAGAACCAAATTCATTGAATTAAGCATAGGAAACTTAAAATCATCTTTCCAACTAACTGAAACCTAAAAGAAACCACATCTCTAACCAACGACTTAATTTTTAAATAAATACTAATCTAATTTAATTCAAATAATCTCAAATGGCATGAAACTAGAACAAATATTGAAGCAATGAGGACTGAATCGAAAAGCTAGAAACCATACCTGCTAACGCTGCAAATTCCCCAGGTTGAAACGGTGTCGTTTAGCCTTCCTTCTCCTTATAATCGAACCCTCTTCATCTTTCATTCCTCTTTTCTTTTCTGTTTCTTCCTTTCAACTTCTCCTTCCTCTAAACCCTAGCTACCTTATTCACCGAGACAGCCGCTACCCCCTTCCTGGAATCAACGTCTGAACACCGTACTGGAAGGAATTTTCACCATGGATTGGCTCTAAAATCTCCAGTTTTTTCCTTTTCAACTTCCTGAAACCATATCTAGCCTCGATTTCGCGAAATAAAGCTTCCTTTGCCTTCAATGATCTCTTCTCGAACCCGCGCTAAACCCTCCCCGATCTCATCATCTAGCCAGCAGACAGCGTTGGATTTGGAGTATGTGATTCACCTCGCCACTCTCTTTCAAACGCCCCTAACCAATCACCAATCCTAGCTCTCAACCGCCGGTGACACTAAACCCGAGAACCCAAACCTTCAAATCCCGGCGGCGCTGCAGGGATATTCGTGAAAACCAATCAATCTCGGGGCGAAATCCCGAGAAGTCATGCTCTTGCACCTTTACCCGAGATTTGCCCGTCGTAGCTAAAAACACCACTTTATTAATCGAAGCAGATAAATGGTGGCATGAGATGCAAAAAGTTATAATTAATTACAAATAAACGTGATATGCATGTGATTACTTTCTACTTTACTTCTACTGAATTACTAAATTATTACATATCCCAAATGAAAATAAATAAATTGAAAACTAAGGGCCAACTGGACAATTCTGGGGACTTCTGCACACTAAAGAAAACAGTTAGCAAAACTCAGGGGCATAGAACACGGGTCATATAAGTAAGCACTATAATGAATCAGTTAACAAGATAGATTCAAAATCAAGAACCAAATTCATTGATTTAAGCATAGGAAACTTAAAATCATCTTTCCAACTAACTCAAACCTAAAAAAAACCACATCTCTTACCAAAGACTTAATTTTTAAATAAATACTAATCTAAATTAATTCATCAATCCCCTTTCAAGTCACTTTCAATTTTAAAAATCAAATCCTTTCTCGAAGTTGTATTTTCAAACTAAATTAGCTCAAAAATGGCCTTTAAACTTCCAAGCTAATTTTAGTTCAAAAATTTAAACTTTAAACTAAAGTTTTGATTTTTGCAATTAAAACAGCCTCTAAATGGGATCAAAGAATCATCTTGAATTAGTATAAACTTAAAAAGAATCAAGCCATTAAACTCAAGCTTCAATTTTAAACTTTAGCAATTATTAATCATTTTCAATTAGAGACTATTTCTTAAAGCTAAATATCAAAAATTTAACAAGTGAGCACCTTTAAAGCTTCTAAGTCCATTATTTATAAATTAAAAAATCACTAAATACCATCTTAAATTAAAAAGGTAAGCTTTTAGTTAAAAGACTTAGCTTTAATCCATTTCTCAACTTATTAAGACCTAAAGTTTCATAACTTGTTTAAAAAAAAACCCCTTAAATAAAAACTAGACTTTGAACCACTTAAGCACCATAATCATCAAGCTAATAACTTTAAATCTAAATCTACCACATAACTTTATTTTTTAAGCATGAATTAATTAAATCTAACTTACTCATGAACAAAAATCACCAAAACAGTCCCTAAATCGACTACACAAGCAGCAAATAATTTCAAATGGCATGAAATTAGAACAAATATTGAAACTGTGCTGTCAATTTGGAAGGATAAGCCTCAAAGGATTGCTTCGCTGGCAAAAATATGTATCAGCATCGAATTCTCCCTTAGGTATGATCCTTCCCTTTTGTAACTGAATTTTGGAGCTATGAATTACTACTTGGTACAATTCTGTTTGAATCATAGACTTTTGCATTTAATTGTCTACCCTTGCTATGAAATGTCATGCGATTGATTGCCCTGATAATTAACAAGTTACAGTTTTGAATTGTATGGGCATGCTTGGTCTTCATTGTGCATTTTAGCTGCTAAATTCCATTGTATTGTTGCAATGATAAACTCAGATTGCTTTTGGGTTGTATTTGCTTAATGTATTGCTGCCTTATGTATTTTCTCTTTGAACCCTTAACTGCTGGCCAATATTCCCACCGTAGTAGTCATTCATGCAATGAATAATCCTGCAATTTAGCTTTATGGTGATTTAATAAATGACGTGGTCATATGCTGCCTTTATATATTTGCCCATACATGCTTCCATTGCGTCATGATCTGCCTTAACTATATTTCATTAGTCTTCAATGCAAATCTGTCTTATTTGTCCCAACCTTGATGATTTGAATAGCACTGCATGCATCCTTATGAAAATGCTAGTATGAAAACCAGATTTTGATTAACAATGTACTTGAATTTGCAATGAACTTGATAATGGTGCCGGCTATGAAATACCTCTGAAAAGCTGTGAATGAAATTCCTGCAAACTGAATTATGCATAAGGAAATGAAAAATGCTCTTTGAAATGTGAAATGCTGACTTAAAAAGCCTAAACGTTTGTCAAAGTAAAATGCTATGAATTGATGGACTTTGTACAATGTATGCTGCCAAGTGAATGTTCTATAAGTACCTCGCCACACTCTTTCAAACGCCCCTAACCAATCCGCAATCCTAGCACTCAACCGCCGGTGAAACTAAACCCGAGAACCCAAACCTTCAAATTCCGGCGGCGCGGCAAGAATATTCGTGAAAACCAATCAATCTCGAGGCGAAATCCCGAGAAGTGGTGCTCTTGCACCTTTACCCGAGATTTGCCTGTCGTAGCTAAAAACACCACTTTATTAATCGAAGCAAATAAATGGTGGCATGAAATGCAAAAAATTATAATTAATTAAAATAAACGTGATATGCATGTGATTACTTTCTACTTTACTTCTACTGAATTACTAAATTATTACATATCCCAAATGAAAATAAATAAATTGAAAACTAAGGGCCAACTGGACAATTCTGGGGACTTCTGCACACTAAAGAAAACAGTTAGCAAAACTCAGGGGCATAGAACACGGGTCATATAAGTAAGCACTATAATGAATCAGTTAACAAGATAGATTCAAAATCAAGAACCAAATTCATTGATTTAAGCATAGGAAACTTAAAATCATCTTTCCAACTAACTCAAACCTAAAAAAAACCACATCTCTTACCAAAGACTTAATTTTTAAATAAATACTAATCTAAATTAATTCATCAATCCCCTTTCAAGTCACTTTCAATTTTAAAAATCAAATCCTTTCTCGAAGTTGTATTTTCAAACTAAATTAGCTCAAAAATGGCCTTTAAACTTCCAAGCTAATTTTAGTTCAAAAATTTAAACTTTAAACTAAAGTTTTGATTTTTGCAATTAAAACAGCCTCTAAATGGGATCAAAGAATCATCTTGAATTAGTATAAACTTAAAAAGAATCAAGCCATTAAACTCAAGCTTCAATTTTAAACTTTAGCAATTATTAATCATTTTCAATTAGAGACTATTTCTTAAAGCTAAATATCAAAAATTTAACAAGTGAGCACCTTTAAAGCTTCTAAGTCCATTATTTATAAATTAAAAAATCACTAAATACCATCTTAAATTAAAAAGGTAAGCTTTTAGTTAAAA
>AWWV01006189.1:0-61054 GCA_001974805.1 Corchorus capsularis
AAAATGTAGCGATACCGAATGACTAAATGCAGTTAAGCCATGAAATGCAAGAAACACATAAACATGCAAATCCAACTTGTGCATGTCTAACTAATTGCTACAGGGTTAATTAATCAATGAACTAATTGAGCTTAAACTATATGATTAAAATGCAACAATACTAAGCTAAATGAAGATGCAACTAATATTACTAAATGAAAATATGCTAAAATGCCAAGGTGCATATTACGATTTTTTTGGTTTTTCAAATGCAACCTAGGTGACTAAAATGAACAAGCTAATATAATATTAAAAGTAGATCAAGAATGAACGAAATGCCCCCTAGATGTGAAAATTACCAAAATGCCCCTAGGTGACCCTAATGCTAACTCGACCCAAATTGAAGGATACAGGACAAAAACGGGTGTCTACACAAGCAATGGTATCTCAAACTTTATCCTCCCTTTTCAGCTTCTTGGGTAAACTAGGAATTCTTTTTATGCTTGAATTGTGTAATTCAATTCTTAGGCCTGATCACCACATTCTTGCTACTCTGCCTCTTTTTTGGTCTCCTCAATATAACTTATTTATTTTTCCCTTTGGATATGACTTTGACCATTAAAGATATAGTAGTTTTAATTGGCTTCAAGAACTCAACATTCAAATCTGGTCATCAAGATTCTTTCAATTCTTCTATTTCAAGTTTTCCCTTGAAATCTTTTTACCATTCCTTTCGTTCATTCAAACGCCAATTTTGTGTGTCAGAAACTTAAATTGGAGAATTCGAACATGCTGCATTTTTATTATACTGGCTATACAAATTTATCTTTTGCATCCCAATTCAATCATGTTCTGATTTTGTTCCTTTGGCTGAACTCTTAGCTTTAAGAAGAATGGTAGATCTTCCTTCATTAATCTTAGCATATGCTTGCAAGGGTATGAACACCTTAGTAGATAGGATGGGAAGAGGTACATCCAAATGTGAAGGTCCACTGTGGTTATTTCAATTATGGTTCACTTTATATTTTCATCTATCGAACCAACATTACAGACTTCCTTCTCTTGTTTTTTATAGTCACACATTAAGGAGTTATTTGTTTGCTAATCCCACTTTTCCTTCCTTCACTAGTGTCATCAAGTATTTGTATACTTTTAAACCTACCACTCCTGACTTTTTCATCCCTTATGAGGATCTCAATGATAAGCACAAGCCTCTATTCATTTCTGCCAATAAACAAATTGATGATAATCATCCAGATTTCTTCTCATTCTTAGATGCTTGGACTTCTTTCTTAAGTCCCAAAAACTGAATTGCGCGCCACAGACATGGATTATTACCTCCGTTCCTATTCTTTGTTACTTACGCTCCTCAATTTGCTTTAAGACAATTTGGGATGCATCAAGGAATTCCTGTTGTCGAAACGTTCGGGTCCAGGGAACCCTATCGAAACGACTTTGAAAAAAAGGGAGTCGCCACTAACCAAAATTCTAAGGTGTGATTAGTCACCTAATGACCTCCTAAACCTAGTTAAATCCAAAGCTCGTCATTGGACCCAATAAACCTAAAGTCCGGTCTTCCAACCTAAATCTAGGTCTGGGAGTGTCGCAACGTGCGAGTCCGGGGTCCGAACCCTACCGTTTTAACGACTAGATGGAAAACTGATAGCCTGGCCTAAAGTAGTCGCCACTAATCTTTTTTACCTAGGTGTGATTAGCCACCTACTGATTATTAGACCTAATGGGCCATGTGCTTGACGACGGACACACTAAGTCTAATACTACGGTCTACGAACCAAAACCTAGGTCAAGGAGTCGGTTACGTGTGGGGAAGGATTAACTCCCCCACAACGCCCGTCGATATGACGGTACTGCAAGTCTAACAATAATCTGAGGAAAATCCTAAGTTGGTTGCTTTAATCCTAAATGCTTAATCTTAATCTTTTTGTGTTTTCTTAAGTCTTAAAACCTTTTGTTCTCTTAAATGCAAGAAACATGTCAAAACTGACCCTTTATCCGAAAGGGTATTTTGGGAAATAGAAACTATAAGAGAGAATGTGACAAGACTGATCCTTTGTCTGAAAGGGTATTTTAGGACTACTAAACTTAAATGCAGGAATGTGACGAAACTAGCCCCTTGTCCGAAAGGGCGTTTTGGGAAAACCAGATCCTAAATGCAAAAATATGACAAAACTAATCCTTTGTCTGGAAGGGTATTTTGGGAATCGAAAACGCTGAACTTAGATGCTAGAATGTGACAAAACTAGCCCTTTGTCTGAATGGGCGTTTTGGGAAAACTAGAACCTAAATGCAAAAATGTGACAAAACTAACCCTTTGTCTGAAAGGGTATTTTGGGAATAAAAAATGCTAAACTTAGATACTGGAATGTGACAAAACTAGGCCTTTGTCTGAAAGGGCATTTTTGGGAAAACTAGAACGTAAATGCAAAAATGTGGCAAAACTAACCCTTTGTCCGAAAGGGTATTTTGGGAATAAAAAATGCTAAACTTAGATACTGCAATGTGACAAAACTAGCCCTTTGTCTAAAAGGGCGTTTTTGGGAAAACTAGAACTTAAATGCAAAAATGTGGCAAAACTAACCCTTTGTCCGAAAGGGTATTTTGAGAATCAAAAATGCTGAACTTAGATACTGGAATGTGACAAAACTAGCTCTTTGTCTGAAAGGGCGTTTTGGGAAATTGAAAATGCTAAACTTAGAGACTGGAATGTGACAAAACTAGCCATTTATCCGAAAGGGTGTTTTGGGAAAACTAGAACCTAAAAGCATGAAATTTGATTCGTATCTTTAATCTTCTTATTTCTTTAAAACCCTAAATTTCATATCTTTGAATTTTCTGAATTTTAATTAGCCATTCCTGAATTAATCAAATTAATCCTAACCATAATTACTAATTTGCCCCCTAATCCTAATTTTTGGTGGGTCCACCTAAACATTATGCAAATGATGCATGGACTGTCAATTTTAGAGGAGTGCGGACGTTTGATTAGGGCTACTCCATAAGGCACGACCCGGCATTCCGGCGCGATTTATGAAGCGGTCCTGCCCTAGAGGGTCCCTTTCTGGGGGAGTCTCATCTTCGGAGACAATTGTCCACAGTTCTTTTATTTTTTATATTGAATGGCATTCTCACTATGTAACAATGACTAACAATGAACAAACATGTGTTCAACCGGGGCCACTCCATAAAGCACGACCTGGCATTCCGGCACGATTTATGAAGCGGTCCCGATCTAGAGAGACCCTTTCTGGGGAAATCTCATTCTCGGAGATGACCACAAGTTTGCTGAGCAATTATAAACAGATATGTAGTGATGCATGATGCAAGTGAATTTTTCTAATTAATTATGAAGTTTGCATAACTAAAGAATAATCATGAAATAACATATTAAACTAATTTAGATTAACCCTTTTGAAGCTAAAGATTATGTCATGTTCCAAAATTTACCCAAAAGTTTAATCTTGTGAACTAAAAGGTTATATTTTTTGTAATCAACTCATTAAAACTTAAACCCTTTCTTTTTTGGAGTCTAAATATTGTATCACCAATTCACCAAAATTGAAACTTTTTAAGGCTACAGATTGTATTTTTTATTTTAATCTCACCAAAATTAAAACTTTTCAAGACTAATGATTGTATTGTTATTTTATTATTATTTTTTGACAAAAATCTAATTAATCTTCTTTTTTATTGTTAAAAAGATCTCACCTTTTACCTATTATGAACAAAATCTAATTAATTATGCTAAAAGATTTCACTTTTTCATATTTCAAATTAAAGATCTAATTGTTAAACTAAAAGGTTCTGACTTTTTACATTAACAAAGATTTAATTTTTATCTTTTCTAAAAAATCTAACCTTTTAGTAACATGAATCAAAATTCTAATCTTTAAGCTAAAAGTTCTTACTTTTTACACATTATATGAACAAAAGATTCAATTTTTAAATTAAAAGATTTTACTCTTTACATGTTATGAACAAAAGATCCAATCTTTAAACTAAAAAGCTTGTAAATATTATGGACAGAAAACCTAATCTTAAAGATCTCTAAAGCTTACTTGTTTTTTTATTTACGTATTTAGTGTTACTCTAAGTTCTCATCTTTATTTAACTTATAAACTTATAAAGATTACATTTTTGATCTAAAGTTCTCACCTTTATTACTTTTAACCTTCAAAATTAAGATTATTTACTGCAAAAGCTTCATCTTTATCCTTTAATCTAAGAAAAATAAACCCTTTTTATTCAAAGGTCTCATCTTTACCCTTTATTCATCAAGTTTGGTGATTGTTTAATTATATATCTAGTTTAAAGCTAATTTGTAGGGATCAAGTCGTACAAAACAAAACTATTTCACTCAATCAAAAACAAAGCATGAACGGAATTGAAGAGATGAGGAAATGTACCTCATTTCCCTCTGTAGACTCCTAAACAAGACCAACGACGCCAACCTCTTCTAACAACTCCAATCAACACCTTTAGACTCTCTTTAAACACCCAAAATCCTACCTTTTGTTTCAAATAAACCAAAACCCCAACAAAATTTCATAGCTTTACCTTAAAAAGAAAGAGAAAAAAAATCAAGAAAATGGCGAAAGCAGAGGGTTTTCCAGATTATCATCGAGCCTCTTAGCTCTCTCAAGTCTCAGGTAAGTCCCTCTTTTATCTTCCTTTTTTGTTCTTTTAAAAACCAAAAAACCCCTACAAAGCTCCCCAAAAACCCTTGTAACAAAAATCTCTCTCCAAAAAAAAAACCTCCCTTCTCTGTCTAAAGTGGAGTTTTATAAAGCCCCCATGGTTTTAATTTCTATTGTGGATCCTTTCTTCATCCTACGGTTTTGCAATTTCCAATTTATGCTCCTTTTTTCTTATTCGTGAAATTAAGGTTTGTTGTCATCTTGTACAGTTGAAGCTGTTTGACAGAGGAGGGACCAAAGCCAGGTACTAATTTCCTTGTTTCTTTGAAGGTTTTTGTAGTTCACGTGAGTTCTCCTCTCTAGCGGATGCCGACGTGGGCAAAGGTCCCAATAGAAAGGGTACAGCTGGTCCAATGGGATTCAAACAAACATTTGAGTGCCAATTGCGATTTGACAACTCACCTTGACTTTTCCTTACCTTTATTTGCACTTGCTGAGCTGGCGATCCTGAGGTCCACTTGGAACCAACCATACCCTACTACATCAACCATGGCTCCCTTTTGTTGATTCTTTGACTTGTAAACTCCTGCTGAGGTATACCTAGTCCCAAAAAAACATGACTTCCTTGAGTGTATTTGTGAACTTTGTTTGTGGATGCCCTATGATTAGAGGTGGTAAAATGAACCCGACCCGAGAAAAACCCGCCCGAAAAACCTGAATCCAACCTGACCTGAACCCGATTGACTAAAAAAGTCAAATACTTGAACCCGTCCGAACCCGAACCCAAAAAAACACGAACTCGAAAAAGCTTAAACCCGAAAAAATCAGAACCCGAAAAATCTGAAACCCGAAAAAACCCGAACCCGAACCTGAAAAAACCTGAATTCAATACTAATATTTGAAAATAAATAATAATTTCTGAAAATTTCATCTATGGTGTATAGTTTTTTATTATGAATATGTTTTAAAAGGTAAACTAATAAATTACATATAAAATTTGAAAAGGTTTATGATATTATTCATCCTGGGAAAAAATGGGTAAATAATCTGGCCAAAACCCAATCCGAGCCTGAACCCGAATTAATCTGACCCAAAATTGGCCCGAACCCGAATCAACCCAATCTAAATTTAACCCGAACCCGACTTAAGCCCGAACCCGAAAATAGACTGAACCCGATGGCCCGAACCCGAACCCAACCTGACCCGCCCGATTGCCACCTCTACCTATTGGCTTTTCCATCGTAATCTTGCTTATTCTTGAAGCTTATCATGTCATTAAGTAGCTCATGCCTTGTTAGTTGGGATGCCATGCTCACTGTTAATTGGTTTTATGTTCGATCCACTTCATAATCTTGGCACCCCGTTTTATTTAGTGAAAGGGCATGAGTGTGGCTTGAGCACAGACATATTGATTTTTAAAGTTGTCTGCTGCTTGTGAGCCATTTTGCGCCCTGAACTTCAGAAATTCATAACTTTCCCAATTCAGCTCCAAATGGTGTGTTCTTGCAGGCTGGAGAAAGCTTAAAGAGTGCTCTTCAACCTTCATGAAGACCATTTTGGCAATTGGGGTCGTTTTGGGTGCCGATTTTGAAGTCTTCTCAAGTTGCTACTGCTGTCCAGAATTTCTGCGATTTTTGGAGGCCTGGACTGTATCTCTTTCATTCCAGATCCAAATCATATCGTTCTTGTGCCCAAATCGAAGCTCCAAGAGTCCTCTATAACTTTCATTTACAAATTTTTTCCGTTCGAGCTCTTTGTAGACACCCATTTTTGCCCTATATCCTTCAACTTATTTCTTAAGTCGCCTAAGGGCATTTTTGTCATTGTTGCACTAAGGGCATTCCGGTCATTTGCACATTCATGGGCACTTTGGTCATTTTAAGTTCACTTTTAATTTAGATGAGCTAATTCTTTTCCTAGTCATGTAGTTTGCATTTTGAAAATTGAAAAAATCTTTATATGCACTCTTAGCATTTGTGCATATTTCATGGCTTACTTTCATTTAGTAATTTGGTTGTTGCACTTTAGTCATATAAACTCTTTTAGTAAATGAGGTTTAGTTTTTTAATGAGGCATTCTCTTATCCTTTTCTTTTAAGTATTTGCAATCATATTTACTTTCATTTTAATTAAGCTTATCCACATTTATTTTCGCAGCATATGGTCATTTTCTTATTAAGCAGTTCATTAGTAATATATATATATATATATATATATATATATATCACTCATAAATTGCACTTATAAATTGCATTATGCATAATCATTGTCCATTGCTTCAATTTTTGCCTATCATGTCAAATTTGGTGATCGTTTCCTTTGCATGGCATACTTGCATTTTGCATTAACATAAATAAAAAAATGGATATTACAAATTTCAAAAAAGTTGTTGCATTTCAGTTGCATTCTTCATTACAAAGATGAAAACATTGTTACATAGCCTTTGCCCATTTAGAAGGTTTTCCTTGCCTCTAGTTCCATACCCCATTCCCTTTTTTCTGGTTCCATCGGCAGATTTCATGACAGGATATCAATGCGGGAAAGAAGTCACAGCAGTCAAAGCATTAAGGCATTTCAGAGGACTACTTTAAGGCTTCATGAAACCTTGCAGCAAACAAGGAGGGATAGCATAAGTTATTAAAATGGAAAAGGGGCAAGTCGAAGATAAAAAACAGAACATGGCATCACATTCCCAAAGAATTTTTCCCAATGAATCTGCATACATCGTTTTCAATAAGATTTTAGTATTCATTTCATTAGAGCATTGCATTTAGTTTCAGTAACAAAAACTGAGCATTCGAACACACATTGGAGCATTTAGAACAACGCATCCCAACAACTTTTCAATCGCATGCAGCCTTATTCAGGGCATTCAATTTTTAAAGCAAACATCATAACATCCTCATCTAAACTTTACACTTAATATCCAGCATACATGCCTGCATTCCAAGTTGCAATTTTCCTCCACCACTTTACAGGATCATGACAGCCACAACTATTCAGTCTTAGTCAGCATATATCATCTTTGACTTTCCATAGCAGATTGCATTGTAGATGATAGGTCATGTCACATTCCCAATTAAAGCATTGGCATCAATCACATTAGCATTTTAAGCATTCTCATCAATGCACTAACATGCAAGCAGTTCCCAATAAATAAAACATCATGCATTTACACCCATCGCGTTGCATTGCATCCTAGTTAATAAACTAACAAAAACAGAGCATGTAGGCACCCATATCGCACTACATTTAGACATTTCAACCAATCTCATATTCAATTAACTTCAGCAGACATTTATTATTCAATCAGAGAGCATGCATCCCAAATTAGTTTCATAGCCTAAAGCATTTTAATCAATAACACAAGCATTCACCAATGAAGATGCCATCTCAGCGGGAAATTCATGCAGAAAAATAAACTGAGCAAAGGAAATGGAGCTTACGCTAAGTTGTTAGACTTTGATTGGCCCAAACAAACCTCCAAGCTATCCCAGCAGCCACGTCAGGACCCCTGGAGACCAAACTCACATGAGCCACAAAAAATACCAAGAGGGAAAGAAAAACAAGACAAAGCTCATAAACGGACAAGACAAAGCAAGGACCAACTGTCACACCCTACGACACCAACCACAAGCATGCCAAGCCCAAACAAAGTCGAGAGAGACAAGCAAAGGGCATTTATTTACTGGAGGATGGGAATCAAGAGGAAAAGAGGAGCTTACCTGCAGAGGTCCTAGAGGAGAAAAAGGGGAATTTAATTCTTAATCTTAGGGAGCCTACGGTGGGGGAATTTTTTGGGAGCATTCAATATATATACTTCTACAGAGTGATTCAAGATGGAGGTTTTTTTAGTTTTAGAAAATTTGGGGAGGAAGGAGTTTTTAGCTTTAGAGTTCTTTAGGGTTCATAGTTCTTTTTCTTTGGTTCATCAAGGCAGTAGAAAAAAATTCAAAAAAAGAGAAATACAAAACATAAAGAAAAAAAAAGAAAATGGAGAAAACAAGGAGAATTTTACCTTGGTGTTAGCTTGGTTTTCCTCCGATCATCCCTTTGCTTCTTTCTCCATGATTCATCTCTGACTTTTCCTCCAAAAACCAACAAACAAGAAACCAAAAAATCTTTACTTTCTGCGATTCCTAAGTCGAAACACTGACCACCCTTTAAGATTCAGTAAACCAGGAAAATATACAAAAAAAGAGACTTTACCTTTCCTTTTTGACTCCTCCGCTTCTTCAAAATCAAAATCAATAAAAAAGGGTAAGGGTTCATAGTTGGGGAATCATTCGAATCTGAGGTCATTTGTTGAAATTGTTTGAGGGTTTTTGGAAGTGTAGAATAAAAGGGTTTGATTTAATGTCGGACCGCCGGGATTCAGAGGTTTAACATTCGGCTAAGGTTAGGTCGAAGCACCTCTGGCTGCATTCGAAAGAAATGGTGGCTTGGTTCGGAGAGAGGGTGAAGGGATGAGCAAATCTGCAAATTTGGAGCTTCAACGGAGCTCTGACGCGATGGCTCGAGGCGGAGCCTGTGGAGGAGGCGATTCTCAGTCAAACCAGAGGGTGGCAGCGGCTAGGTTAGGAAGAAGAAGAGATATGAGGAAGGGAAAAAAGATGAGTATTTATACTTACCCTGGAACCCGACCCAACGGACTGCTAACCCGGAAACAAGTGAACTGACCCAGACCCATTCCATGGTTGATCCAGCCCACTTAAATTTGATGGGTGCAATTTCTTAACTTTGGGCATCTTAATCATTTCGTTTGGGTTTGTTTTGGGCTTTAAAGGTTTTAGCTTTAGTCCATGAATAAGGCATATTTCATTACTAATTTAGAGGGTAGATTTAATTTTCAATAATGGGTAAATTAATTTAGATTCTTAGAAAATTAGATTTAATCACTCATCCTCATGCATATTTAATTTCTTCTGATATATATTGCAATGCATTTTCCAATTGTCATTCATCAAGTAGTTTAATTGGGACCAGTAAACGGTGGTCTTTCACGATGACGGGTGAGTTCTAAGTAAATGTACTCGGGTACGAATTCTTGGTCCCCGCCCCGAGATTGGATTATTCTCGAGATACCCCCATAATGCGTGGGAAGGGTCTCCGAGTCAATTTCAAGTAAACTTCCGTTTACCGATTAATTAAAAAAGATCAGATCACGCATCGTTTGCATCACACGCATTTGTGTTAGTTAGTAGGATTTTAAGTAATAGATTAAGTATAAACTAAAGAAAATTAAAATCCAAAAAAAGAAGAGTTTGTCTCGAATAAACGAAAATTCAAAGAAAAAGATCAAAGGCTCGAAGAAAGCTAATTCCTTCTGTTTCCAATTTTACTGTTCTTTCCTAAAATGTCCTTTCCGGACGAAAGGTGCTAGTTTTCCTTGTATTCCCAAAAACGCCCTTCCCAGACGGAAGGCGTTTTTTTACTTGCATTTATGTTCGGTTTTCCCAAAATACCCTTTCGGATGAAGCGTCAGTTTTGTCACATTCTCTCATATAGTTTCAGTTTCCCAATACCCTTTCAGACAAAGGGTCAGTTTTGTTACATTTATAGCATCTATTTTCGATTTCCCAAAATACCCTTTCGGACAAAGGGTCAGTTTTGCCACATCCTCGCATATAGTTTCAATTTCCCAGAATACCCTTTCGGATAAAGGGTCAGCTCAGTCACACTCCCGCATTTAATCTCTGGTTTCGCTAAATGCCCTTTTAGACAAAGGGTCAATTTTCTCACAAATCTGCATACAAGTTTAATCTTGGATTCCTAGAATACCCTTTCGGACAAAGGGTCAACTTTGTCACTCTTCTTGCATTTAGATTTTACTTCCCAAAATACCCTTTCGGACAAAGGGTCAGTTCTATCATGTTTCTTGCATTCAAGAGAATAAAAGGTTTTAAAACTTAAAGAAAACACAAAAAGATTAAGATTAAGCAGTCAAATAACAGGTTTCAATTCTCCTGAAACAAAGAAAAGACAAAAAATATAGGATTAAGGATTAAAAGCAACCTTTATTTAAGACCCATATTAGATCTTGATTAGATTAGAGGTATCGTCGCTTGACGGGCGTTTGGGGGTGCTAACCCTTCCCCAAACGTAATCGACTCCCGGACTTAGATTCAGGTAACAAGACCAGACCTATAGGTTTAGTGGGTCCCTCGCCAAGCCTTGGACCACATTAAGCTAGCTAGGTCAATCAGGTGACTAATCACACCTATACATTGATTAGTGGCGACTCCCTTTTCTCAAGTCGTTAACGGCAGGGTTCGGACCCCGGACGCGCATGTTGCGACACTCTCTAAGGTAATCAAATTTGCATTTTTCTGGGACTGCGTTGTTGAGGTTGGCTGTTTTACATGTAGCTCTTTGTGTCTAATTGGACTCTTTGATTTTGGATTTAGGGAATGCCTGCACGAGTTAGGAACTACCATGGTGATGCAATGAAATCTTGGGGAGAATGGCCTAAGCCCCTTTTTGTAGTTTAAACCTCACTTTTCTTCCATTTTCCAACGTAATTTTCCAATGTAATAATGATAAGGGAATATAGGCTCTCGAAATTCTATTGCCTTTCCTTTATTCATGCTAGTGACAAAAGTTAGATAGTTGCATGATCCTATACTATGCAATCAATTTATGTTTCACCTTACCCCCTATTGATGACCAAATCCAATATGGAAAGTGACAATACAATGCAAATGAAAGCCACCATTAATCCCATGTAATCACCAAGGTTACTAGTAAAGATGCAAAATCTAAGTCAACAAACTATATCAAATGAAGTGATGATATGCATGAAACTAAGGAAAAATGCAATGTGATTCTCGTAATTCTAAAATACCTTGACAATAGTACTAAGCTAGGAGGTTAGTCTAACGTGCAACAATGCCTTACCAAATACTAAAGAATACAATTTTCTATTTTTGTACTTTTCTTTTCCAACCAAAGTAATTACCAAAATTACCCAAATCCTATTTATGTAAAATGTTTTAAGCTACCTGATAAAATTAAAAATGCTAAATCACTATATGAAGCCAAGCCAAAAAAATGCAAAAAGGCAACAATGCAACAAAACTAAAATATTTTTTGGATTTTTCTGATGCAATCAAGTTAGGATTAACCTAAGAAGATATTCAATGTTTTACCATGATGTCCAAAAATGATTTAGCTATCTTAAACTATCAGTGAACCATACATGACCAAAATGCCCTTAAGTGCACAAATGAGCAAAATGCCCTTGGGTGATCCTGATGGAAATTTAGGAGCCACTCAATTTTATTAAAAGGATACAAGCGAAATTATGGTGCCTACAGGGAGTCTGTTACATTTGGAGTAGGATCAGCACCCCAAATGGCCACCAAATGACGGTACCTCTAGTCTAAACAAAAATCTAGTGGGTCAAAATAAGAACAGTTGCTTTTACCCTAATCTTGATTATTAATCAAAAGTGTTACAAAATAAAAGAAAAATCATTTTTTAAAAACAAGTTTAAATGTCGAGAGTTTTGAAGAATACAATCGAACGACCGTCGATTAATCCTTCTTTCAAGTCTCTTTCACGGTTTGTTCTCTTGTTGAATCTTCCGCATCGGGAAGAAAATTTTGAAAATGTAGTGTCAAAACTCTTTTTTTTTGTATTTTTAATTTTTCAAGGAAAACCAGTTGATTAATCTGCCAGAAATCTTGTTATTAGAAAGAAAACTCGCCTTTAAATTAAAATTTTAATTTTCGAATTAAGATTAGCTCAAAAAGATTGATTATCTACTTCTGAATTAATTTTAATCTAATAATCAAATCTTTAAACCAAAGACTTGATTTTTCAAATTAAAATTAATCCAAAAGGATTTACTGATCGATTTCCAAACTAATCTTAATCCAAAATCAAACCTTTAATTCAAGGGTTTATTTTTTATTAATCAATTTTTGAAAATGCTTACTTTGAAAACTCTTGAATTGCAATTTTTAATTTTTTTTAAAATTGAATAAAAGAACATAAAAAACATTTTTGAAAACACTTTTTATTGCATCTTTTGATTTTCTGATTTTTCCCCTTTTTTTGGATTTTCTTTGATTTCTTATCCTAAATTAATTAATGCATGTATGAAATGATGAATGCAAAGTCCGATTTATTAAAGTTAACTCACGTAACCCGGATTATTGAAAGCCCTTCCCGGGATATATGCTCGGAACCCCGACGCATCCCGAGAAGAACCGTCTCATCCTCGGAGACATTCAGTGGCCCTGAAAACTCGACCACTCACTGAATGCCCCTTCTTCGGAAGGGTTACGGTACATTAAAGTGGCATGAAATGCAAACAGATATAATTGATTGCAAATAAACATGATATGCATGCAATTACATTCTACTTTGCTTCTACATTAAATTACTAAATTATTACAAACCCCAAAGATTAATGAAATTAAATAAATTAAAAACTAGGGGCCAAACTGGACAATTCTGGGTACTTTTCTGCACACTAAAGAAAACAACTAACGAAATTCAAGGACTAAATAGCACAAATTGCAACCAAGAACATAAAATCAGGGACCCAAATGAATAAGGAAACAAATTTGGGTCTTTATGTCAACCAAATTGAGCATTTTAGGCACCTAAATGACCATAAAAACAAATTCAGGTCTTTAACTGAATCAAAACACAAGCTATTGAATTATCATGGATTAAAGCCATTTCCCCAATTTAATGTAACCTAAAAGAACTAAGCCTTTGAACTCAAGTTTTGATCTTCAAACTAAAATCAATTCAAATGGATTTACCAATCCCTCCTTGAGTTTATTCCTAATCTAAATGATGAGACCTTTTAACTCAAAACTTGGTTTTTCCAAATTAAAATTAGCTTATAATGATATAAAACTCAATTATCAAGCTAATTTTAACTTAGAAATTAAGTTTTAAATCAAAGATCTCTTTTTTATAGTTAGAATCCACTCAAGAAATGATCAAGACTCCATCTTTGAATTAATTATGGTTTAAAAATCAAAACTTCACGCTAAAGGCTTAATTAAGTCTATGCTTACTTTACCTAATTTCCTTCCTTGAAATTAAGTCTGTGCTTACATTTACCTAATTTCCATCCTTGAAATTAAGTATGTGTTTTACTTTACCTAATTTCCTTCCTTGAAATTAAGTATGTGCTTACTTTACCTAATTTCCTTCCTTGAAATTAAGTCTATGCTTACTTTTCTTAATTTCCCTCCTTGAAATTAAGTCTATGCTTACTTTTCTTAAATTCCCTCCTTGAAATTAAGTTTGTGCTTATCTTTACTTAATTACCATGAATTAACTCCTTTTACTGCTTTTATTTAATTACCATGAATAAAGTCTTTTAACTGCTTTTACTTAATTACCCTGAATTAAGTCATTTTACTGCTTTTACTTAATTACCATGAATTAAGTCCTTTAACTGCTTTTACTTAATTACCATGAATTAAGTCCTTTAATTGCTTTTACTTAATTTCCCTAAATTAAGTCCTATAACTGCTTTTACTTAATTTCCCTGAATTAAGTCCTTTAGCTGCTTTTACTTAATTTCCTTGGATTAAGTCCTTTTACTGACTGCGTTCTCTTAATTACCCGGAATTAGGACTTTACTAACCGTGTTTACTTAATTACCCTGAATTAAGTTCTTTGACTGCGTTTTCTTTTCTTAATTGACCTGAATTAAGACTTTGTTGACTGTGTTTTCTTAGCCCTTGTTTGGTTGGAGTCTTTTGGAAGGGTGGGGTGGGGTTTGGAGGGGTGCATCATTGTTTGGTTGAAGGGGTTGCAAGGGGTGAAGGGTAGGAAGGGGTGGTCATCACCCCTCCCAACCCCTTATATCCCACCCCTCCAAATTGGGGTATTTTGGAGGGGTGGGGTTTGACTCAAAATTTTACTACCCAAATTATCCTTAGTATATTATCAAAAATCCAAAACTACCCTTAATAAATAATATCTTATAAATTAATAAAATAAATACAACATCATAATATATTTTTGTAATAAATATTTTTAATGATAAAAATAAAAATAATTATACTTTGATAAAGTACATATAATAATTATTTTTGTTAATAATTTATATTTTTATTTATTTCACATTTATTTTCTTTCTCATGTATTGTTTACCAAAAAACTATAGTTTGTAAAATACATTAATTATTTTTCTATAAATGTAATGATGAACAATGCTTAATATAATTATTATACCCTTAGATAAAATATATAACATAATTATTTTGTTTTGTATAAAACATGTGTAGAAAAATTGAATATAATACATGAAGTTTCTACACATAAGGATAAATTTGTAAAATACATATAAAACTCCTCCCAACCCCTTCCTCCAACCAAACACAACACATGAGCACACCCCTTCTTACCCCTTCTTTGAACCAAACATAATTTTTCTAAAACCCCTCCCCTTCCTCACCCCACCCCTCCCCCATTTGAACCAAACAAGGCGTTAATTACCCTGAATTAAGACTTTACTGACTGTGTTCTCTTAATTATTTTGAGTTAAACTTTGAATGTATTCTTTTGACTGTGTTTACTTGATTACACTGAATTAAATTCTTTTGACCGTGTTTACTTAATGCATATGATGCATTTATTCCAATTTAAACACATTTTACCGTGTGGTTATACGAAAGACACTATTTGGGTGCCTTCCACTTGATTGGTAAGACCCCCTTTTAGATGTCTCAAGCCTAGGAAATTCAGATTAAAACGGACAAGCCTTGTCAACATTTCAACCGATTATTCCATCATAGGAGTGTATACTTAATCTCAAATGACATGGCATTTAATAACATATAAACATTTAGGTAAATATAAACATGGATGCAAATGCTTCGTCTCATACATTTTTTGACTTTTTTCCACATGATTAATAGAATGAATAACCAAATTATTAACAAGACTTCAAATTGGGGGCTTAATTGAATAATTTACTGAGATCAGGGACCTAACCGTCAACTCTAACAAAAATCAGGACCTAATTAAATTAAATACAACTCAAAAGCACCGGATTGAGGACTATATTGAAATAAAAGTAAGATCCATACCTGAAACTTGAGGATTTGGCCTTACATTTACCAAAACGGCATAGTTTTGGGGCTGTCTTGTACGGGCTATAAATGTCTCTTTCTTTCCTTTCTTCATCTTCTTCCTCTAATCACCTCAAACAAACCCTAGCCGCCTATCATCTGCCGTCGGAAATCGCACCACCGCCTTGCCTTGCCGTGCCTTGTCGGAAATCACACCACCACCGATCTCAAAACTCCACCGTTGGATGGCCTCCAGTTTTGACAATGTTGTTCACCGCTTCTTCCTCTTTCGAACGCCTCCACTTAAACTTTAATTGGAGCTTCTGTTTGTCGGGAACCCTACCATACCTGAAAACTCAAATCCCGATTCCGGGCGGTGATTTACCGAGGCTTCCTGGTGCGTTACTCTCCTTTTCTCTTTCTGTCAAAACACTAACTTCAAATGCCCAAAACCCCCTTTAACCGAACCTGAAACCACTAAATCCCGGCGGCTCCGCTTGTAATTTTGCTGATTCCTTATCTTCGCTTTTAAGCTCTAGCTCTCTTGTATTTGCATGTTCCTTTTGCCTATTATTGGAATCCCATATGCTAGTTCCCTTGCTCTTGTTGAAAGCTATTGTGGCCTGTTTTAGTGTATTAATGCATCATGCATTGTATGTCTTGTGAGATGCCATGTACTTGTGCTTTGCCTTATCCTGCATGCTTTAAGGCCTTGTGGGCATATGTGAGTTTCAGGAAGCAATTATGAATCTCATCCCCGACTTGGCCAAAAGCAAAACCCCCCCAGGCTCTTTCTCTGCTTTTATTGCCATATACTACTTCGTGGTTACTGTCTTGCTTACTATGCCATCCTATTGTTGCTCTAGTGCTTTTCGTTTCTCATTTATTTTTATTATGCCTACTGGGTTGTTTTTGAGTGTATTTTCGCATACTGCTTGTTTCTTTCTTCTCATAAAGCCAGGGGATTCACCAACTTAATGGTGGCTTGCCATTTTAAGCCTGGGGGCACAAGTTGTTTGGTGTCTCTCACATTTTATCCTTCTCTGCAGGTTATCCAGATTGCTCCCAGCTTCATTACAGCAAGCTTAACCTTGTGAGGAAGAAAACAAAGAAAAGGGAGGAACAAACAAGGTGCTAATAAAGGATGTAGACATGCTGCCTTGTAACCCTTGGTCTTGTAATTTATTATAAAGTGCGAACAATGTATACAGCCTCTTTCCTTTCTTTTCCATATTATTAACTAGTCTTTCAAATCTTATGATGTTGCGATGCACTAGTAAAAGCCACCATGCACCATGCAATGTCAAATGCCATCCTATAAACATAGGTGTAAAGAATTGGGCCACTTCTAACCCTAAGTGCAAACTATCTAATTAAAGCCCCATTTAAAAAGTAAGCCCAAGTGTAAACTTGTCCAATTAACCCAAATTTTAAAAAGTAATCAAAGCCCAATTACTTAATTCTTTCTTTTATTATGCTATGCAAAATATGATATGCAAATGTGGTATATAAATGCAATGTTATTGTAATGCTAAAATGGCGTGAGAACCTATACAAGATGCAAATCTATTGACCCAAATGCTCCCTAATTGCCAATTGAGAAGTAATTTATACTACCAAAAAGGATATGAGGTAAAAAGGGGTGTCTACATATGGGAGATAATGGACAGATTTAAGGTTAAAACAAGGGGGCATTTAAAAACAGGCAAGCAATCTCTACCGCACATGTATATGTCCAATTGTCCAATGTCACATGGTTCAGAGTTTTGAAAGCAAATGCAAGAAGGCATGGGAGAAAGCAGTGTAGTAGGTTCAACAGGGGTCGATTTAAGCAGGCAATGACAGACAAAAGCATTCCTATTGAGCAAAAAAAGTAATCAAATCTAATCAAATCTTTAAGGCATCTCAGAGGACTACTTTAGTCACAGTGAATTGCACCCAACAAGGAGATGACAAAACCAAGTGATTTCAGGCTTCATGAAGCACTGCACAAACAATTCAGAAGTTAACAGAACAGAAAATGTAAAGGCAATAGAATTGAACTGGATTTATTAAGACAGAGTGTTATACAGTAAGTCAAGAAATGGACTAGATTTGCAATACACACACAGACAGGCAAGACGTTACCTAAAGTTCAGAAGCAAGATCAATAGAATGCACCAGAGGACAGCAAATTCTACAAGGACAGAAGCTACATGGCAAATTCAAGATTGGGAAAATTTGGTTTATGCTTATCAAACACATGGCACCCAAACTAGGTTAGGTTCATGGCAAGCTGGAAAACAGGCAAATCTTGGATTGCAGCAAGTAATTTCAAGCAGAATGAGCATCATAAGGTCAGCAAGTAAACCAATGCTACAAAGCCTCAATGCATTAGAGTCAATAATGGATTACACAAAGCACAACCATAAGGCCAAAATAGGGCAATTTTACCAGCAAGATGAAGGATCACCGCACCATGCACTCTCAACAAAAGCAGGCCAATGGTAAGCAATACAAGCAGTGAACAGTACGGTTTCATTCCTTTTAAGCATAGTCAAAAAATACCAAAGCAATCAAGAGTAAACCACCTCTCCGAAAGTCAAAGGAAAAGAATCGCACATGAGGCAGCAAAGCAATTGGTCCATGTAAGTCAGAGTATTGCCAAATAAGCAGCCAAGCAAGCAATAGTTACACAGGAGCAAATCAAAGTGCTTGAAAGAGGCAGAAATTACCCAAATACTTGGCATTTGATGACTCACACAAAGGACAACAATTGAAAACAGAATCGATGCTTGAATATCGGATTTCAATAGGAAATTACAATCAAAAGTCAAAAGGAGAAACCAAGGAATTATCCGTTTACTTGAAGAAGGATCGAGAAGGGGTGGAGGTCTCATGATAGCTCATCGAGAGCTCTATTCTTATCCCAAAGAAATCGCAAGTCACACTGGCACCAATAGAAGAATGCAGAAGAGGACAAAACAAGAAAAACGGGAAAGGAGAGAGAGGGGAAGGCATCTGATGTTGGTTAAGTATTTGGGGTTGAGGATATAAAAAAGACTGGTACGGATGAATTCAGGAGGGCTAGTGAGAGAAACTATTTGGGTAGAAGCTAGGGTTCGTCGATTTTTCTATCTTTTTTTTTTCTGAAACTGCAAAAAAGGGACAAGGATTGAAAAGAAGGGGCCTAGTAGTGAATCAAATGAGCGAATCATCGTGATTAGCTCAGAAATATCGCTTTGCCTCTCTATTCTTGATGTTCCCAGTCGTTTTTTGAAAAATTGATTACTCTTTCTTCAATCTGTTGGGGATTCTAGTATGTGGTTTCATAGGGTTAGGATCTAGGCAACGCTCGGTGTAAAAAAAAAAAAGGGATTGGTTCTTGCAAAGTTGCAGAGAAGGATCGATGGTGACGAACTAGGGTTTGAAGAAGATTGAATCAGTTCTGGGCGAAGAAGGAGAAGGGCGCGATAAAAGGAAGAAAAAGGGACTGGAACGACGTCGTTTTTGTAAGTAGTCTTTCATTTCTCTCAATTAAATCCACTTTATTTCAATTTGCTGTGATTTGGGACATGTCTATTTCGAGTATTGAACTTTGTTTCCAATTCCATGATTATTTCATATGTGTCCGTGTTGTTATGGTAATGATTTGATGTTCATTTGGATGGTTTAGGTTTTTTTTAGTTAAAGTTTTGATTTTGGTTAATAAAATATGATAGATTAGATCTTTGTTTATCATCTATATTCTAATAGTTTATTTTGATAAGGACCTATGCTTAATAAGTTTAAGTTGTTAATTTTATGTCCAAGTCGTGATCTTTATTTGTTATAACATGATGAAAGTAAATAAAAATGATTAGAATTTGGTTTTGGTCTTTTTTCCTTGAAATTTAATTTAGACTTAAGAGATAATCAAGCTTTTAGCCTAAGATCTTGATTCTCAAACTATAATTTATGTAAAGATGGATTCTTGATGACTTCTTGGATTGATTTTTAATTCTAATGATGAAATCTTTGATTTAAAACTTAAATTTTTAGATTAAAATTAGCATGTAATTGAGTTTTATATCATTTATTGGCTAATTTTAATTTGGAAAAAACCAAGCTCTGAATTAAAGATTTAATTATTTAGATTAAGAATTAACTCAAGGGGTGACCGGTGGATCTATTTGAATTAATCTTAGTTTGAAAATCAAAACTTGGATTTAAAAGCTTAATTCTTTTAGGGTTTACTAAATTAAGGAAATAGGCCTAGGCCTAAACTTGGACGCGTAATATGGATGTGTAATTGAGTCCTTGGTTTACATTACTTGGGTTCTTTGCTCTCTGAACTTTGCTAACTATTTTCTTTAGTGTGCAGAAATGTCCCCAGTCAATCCAATTTGGCCCTTAAGTTTTGTTCTCTTTTGTTTAAGTTATTTGATTTTGCCTTAATTAAGCCTTTGGGTTTTGTAATATAAGCTTGTAATAAGTGTATTGGTAAAGTAGAATCATATGCATTCATAGCATACATGTTATATATCACCTTGCTATACTCTTAGTGCATTAACATTCGTCTTTTGTCGAGATGAAGGGGCTTTCAGATAAATGTACTCGGGTACGAATTTCCGGGAGCCCTTTCTAGACCGGTCTCTCCCATAAATACCCCCATAATGCGTGGGAAGGGTTCATGGAATTGACTTTGGGTAGAATTGTGTTAATGCATCTAATTAAAATTGTTCTTTCATGCATTTTAATTGTCATTCATGTGAGTTAGCTAATTACGAATCAGTAAACAGTGGTCTTTTACGATGACGGGTGGGTCCCAAGTAAATGTACTCGGGTACGAATTCTTGGTCCCCGCTCCGAGATTGGATTATTCCCGAGATACCCCCATAATGCGTGGGAAGGGTCTCGGGTTAATTTCAAATATACCGCTGTTAACTGATAAATTAAAATCTACCAATTCACACATCATCTGCATTCATTCTTTTTAGGATTAATAAAATTAAGAAAATACAAAAAGATCATTTTCATTCAAAAGCATTTTTCAAAAGCAAGTGTTCTCTTATTCGGTTTTCAAAAGCAATTAAAATTGGTAATCAAGAGCTTTTAAGATTTAAATTGAAGTTTTCAAAATCAAATCAGACTTAGTTTCAGTGTTAGAATATCAATAAAAGATGGAAAAGGTTTTCCAAAATAATAAGAAAAGAAGATTTTCTCACCATTTTTAGGGAGACTAAAATGACAGTTTTCAAAGCAAAATAAAAGACTTCAAAAACAAAAATAAAAGGTTTTATCACTGCATTTTCAAAATTTCTTTTTCGAAGAGAAAAAGATCAACAAGAGAACAGACAGTGAAAGAGAATCGAAAACAGAATTGATCGACAATCGTTCGATCACATTCTTCGAATTCTCGACATGTGTTTAAAAAGTGATTTTCTTTTCTTTTATAGCCCTTTCTAATAATAATCAAGATAAAAGCAACCGTTTAGTATTAAACCCATTAGATTTAGTTTAGACTAGAGGTATCGTCGTTTGACGGGCATCTCGGGGGTGCTAATCCTTCCCCGAGCGTAACCGACTCTCGAACCTGTAGACTCTGGTTAGAAGACCGATTATTAGGTTCAGTGTTACCTTCGCCAAGCTTAGGGTAACATTAGACTTAATAATTGGATAGGTGGCTAATCACACCTAGGCAAAAAAGGATAGTGGCAACTCCTTCCTTCCAAAGTCGTTTCGGCAGGGTCCCCCGAACCCGGACATTTCGACAGACCTTCTGTTATTGTACCGGTATTCAAAGTGGTCATTGATATAACATGTTTGGACAAGTTATTAATTGCATTGGTTAAGATAGCATGATTTTGTCCATTTTGTTCTATCATTGCATTTTGTGATTGCACAAGCAAACTAACATGTTCTGCATTTTTATCAGTGCTCATTTGTGTTTTCTGCACTTGTGAAATGAGTTCCATCATTACTTTCAATAACATGGCTGGAGTAACTCCATCTTCATGAGTCGATCTGTCATCAACTCTAACATTTTCATTAATATTAACATTAGAGGTTGAATTATCTTCTTCCTCATTGTTACTTAGGTGACGTGCGGAGGCATCAAGAGCAACGTGGGAAGGGGATTTTGATGGAAGGGGACAGTGTTCCGGTGTTATGAGCCTGATTATCTAAGTCTCAAAGTGGCTAAGGGTTCGGGTGCAAATTTCTCTAGTAATGGGGATGGGCCGCAGATAGTTCCTGGTGTTGGGCCATCCTTGGTGGGCCATGGGGCGTTGCAAGGTGGGCTGCCTGACATGGGATCAGGTTCCAAATCTATGGGCCGAGTGGATTTGGGCCTTTGTCCAAACTAGGGCAGTCCTATAACCTTCTCATCAGGGTAAAAGCCTGTGGAACAGAATGTCATGGGATTGGGTGATAATAGTGGAGCTACAGGTGTGGGTCATGTTACAGGGGGGTTTTTTCGTTTTACTGCAACAGGGACAAGTGAACATAAGAGGGCCAAGCCTGCTGCCAATGATGATTTTGGTCCGGCTATTTACTCTTCTCCAGCGGTTAAGAAGGATCAGACATCTTCTCCTATTTTTGTTGTTGGTCAGGGCGCTTCTGTTGAAACGAGAACAACAAGGAAGTGGCGGAAGATGGCTAGGGTTTCTTCGAAGTATTCTTTTGAGACCTTGGGTCCGGATACCAACCTTAAGGATGGAAGGAAAAGGGGCTTCAACAGTGGTATAGTCATAAAAGATGGGGCAGCCTCAACTAAAAGGTAACGGGATCGAGAGGGAACTTTGGGGGCTGATTTTGCTAAGCCTGTGGAGGATTCCGGTGCAGCAGTGGCTAGTAACAACTTGGCTGAAAATTCGATTGCTAATATTTCTTCAGCGGCAGGGATGATCAATAAGAATCATCTCTGCCGAGAACCATGAATTGTTTAGTGTGGAACTGTTGGGGTCTAGGGCAATCCCGGACAGTTCGAGAATTAGTTAAGTTTATTTCTTGTAATAAGCCCTCTGTTTTGTTTTTGTCTGAGACTAAAAAAAGTAGTAATGCAATGGAGTGGATCCGTGTTCGTTTGGGTTATGATTCTTGTCTTGCTGTAAGCTCTAGAGGTAGATCAGGAGGATTGGCTTTATTATGGCTAAATTGTGTAAATATTTCTTTTCTTTCTTTTTCAAATTATCATATTGATGCACAAGTGGGATCGGATTTTTCCACTGGATGGAGATTCACTGGTTTCTATGGGAGACCAGAAACTCATCGTCGAAATGAGTCATGGCAGCTTCTTCGCACTCTTAATGCTGCCTCAAATTTACCTTGGATGGTATCGGGCGATTTTAATGAAATTATGAGTAGTACTGAAAAGATTGGAGGCTCATCTCGGCCTTTTAGACAAATGAATGCCTTTCAGTCAGTAGTTAATGAATGTAATCTCCATGAGCTTCCAGTTCAGGGATCTATGTTCACTTGGCATAAACGGGTTATTAGTGATATTATTTATGAAAGGCTTGATCGATCATTGGTTGATAGCCAACGGTGGAATCGGTTTGGTTTATCTATTGAAAAGCATTTATTTACAACAGTATCTGACCATCTGACGTTACTTATATCATTTAAGGATCAACCGGTTTCGTTGAACATGGGTCGGTCTTTCAAGTTTGAAACTATGTGGACTCTGCATGTAGATTTTGAACAAGTAGTACGTGATTCTTGGTGTTCGGATTCTACGAGAGGTATAGTGGAAAATTTTTCTACATGTGGTATGGCTTTGGACTGATGGAACAGGTTGGTTTTTGGCAATATCAGGAATAGATTGGAGGTGAAAAGAAGGGAATTTGAGAATCTTTATGCTGATCCTGTAGGTAATAGTACTGTAACATTTAGTGAGTGCAAGAGGGAACTTGATGATTTAATCTTACAGGAGGAAATTATGTGGCGACAAAGGTCAAAAGTTCTCTGGTAAGGAGGGGGATCGTAATACTAAATACTTTCACTCGATCGTAATACTAAAGAAGAAACACTTTACTTGGTATCGAGGATAGTAATGGACTATGGAAAACGAAGGCAGAAGAAGTGGAGAAAATTGCATGTGATTATTATCAGGGTTTGTTTTCATCAAATGAACCGATAGAGCACGAAATAGATTTGGTTTTGGAGGATCTGTCACCACGTATTGATGAGGACTTACGGTCACAGCTTGATAAACCATACTCTAGTGAAGAAATAAAAGAGGCGGTCTTCCAGATGCAGGCTGATAAGGCTCCGGGTCCAGATGGTTTCTCACCATCCTTCTATCAGAAGTGTTGGCATATAATTGGTAAGGATGTGGTGCGTTTTGCTCTTGACTTCTTAAATAATAATGTGCCATTACCGGATATCAATCACACGAATATAGTCTTAATTGCAAAGGTTGATAATCCGAGGTCGATGAAGGACTTTAGGCCAATTGCGTTATGTAATGTGATTTTTAAGATTGTGTCAAAAGCCATTGCAAATCGTATGAAGCAGGTTCTTCCATCTATTATTAGTGACTGTCAGAGTGCATTCGTACCAGAGAGAAGGGACACATGGCTCTTAAGCTAGATCTGAGTAAAGCATATGACAGGGTCGAATGGAGTTTTCTTGAGAAAAGTATGCAGAAACTGGGTTTCTCTTCTCGGTGGATTAATCAGATTATGATTTGTGTTCGTACCGTTTCTTATTCTTTGTTGATAAAGGGGAAGAAGTGTGGTTCTGTTCGCCCAACACGTGGTATTCGTCAAGGAGATTTGTTATCTCCGTACTTGTTTCTACTATGTATGGAGGCTATATCTTGTTTAATTAAGCGGGCTGAAGCTCAAAATCTAATTCAGAGAGTGGCCCTCAACCGTTTAGCCCCGAGAGTTTCACATCTTTTTTTTGCGGATGATAGCATTCTGTTCTTAAGAGCTACGTTAGAGGAATGTGATGCGGTATTAGGGATTTTACATGTTTTTGAACAAGCATCGGGGCAACAGATTAACATCGACAAGTCTGCTGTTCTATTCAGTTCAAATGTTACAAAGGCCAGTAAAAATTCGATTATGGGGAGATTAGGGGTTCAACGGATTCTGGAGCGAGACAAATATCTGGGTTTACCTATTATGATAGGTAAGAACAAGAGGCGGGAGCTACAATTTATTCAAGAACGTTTGGCCAAACGGGTGAGCTCTTGGCATAACAAGCTGTTCTCTATCGCGGGAAAAGCAGTGATGATTCAGTCCGTAGCACAAGCGATTCCTGTCTACTTGATGAGTGTTTTTCGCTTTCCGAAGGGTTTCATTCATGATCTCAATATGATTTTAGCGAAATTCTGGTGGGGAGATTGTGCGGATAAGAAGAGAATACATTGGAAGGCATGGGAAGATTTATGTGTTTCAAAGCTGGATGGCGGATTAGGATTCCGGGATTTCGAAGCCTTCAACTTGGCTTTACTTGCTAAGCAGTGTTGGCGAATATATCACAATCCAGATTCATTGTGTGCACGAGTATTAAAGGCCAATTATTTTCCAAGAACTGATTTTATAAATGCATCGATGGGAAAAAACCCGTCTTTTATTTGGAGAAGTCTTTTGGAGGGCCGAAAGGTCATGCTACAGGGGTCACGATGGCGTGTTGGAGTTGGAGATATGAGCTTTTGGCATGCGAATTGGTTAGCTAAGTTTCCATGTTGTAATCCGAGACCCAAGGAGGGAGTGGCTCGCTCGGATGAGAAGGTCAGAGATATGATTGATGGTGATGAGAGACAATGGAATGTAGATAAGTTACTTGAGGTAGTAGTGGAGGAAGATGTTAGCCGTATATTGTGCTTACCACTTCCGAGAGTTCCGAGACTGGATAGTTTGATATGGAGTGAGTCTGTGTTGGGCGAGTTCTCTGTGAAGTCAGCCTATTTTGTAGCTCGAGGGTTATTAGGTTGGGATGATCATATTAATGATCAACAAAGAAAGCTTTGGCATCGGGTGTGGTCTGCTGATATTCTACCCAAGGTAAAAGTTTTTATGTGGAGGTTAATCTGGGGTCTATTGCCGGTTAAGACAGCCTTGCAGCGGCGTGGAATAGACTTAGAGGTTGGGTGTGCAGTATGTGCTGATAATGAGGAAAGCATTTACCATGTTTTTATTGGCTGTGCTTTTAGTAAACAGGTTTGGGAAATCTCGGCACCATGGGCCATTAGTTGTATTGAGGATTGGGAAGAAGAATTTGATTTGTGGCACTGTATAATTGATAAAGCAGCTATATTGGGTCAACTGGATTTGTTATTTACCACTCTATGGTCCATTTGGAAAAATAGGAATGAATGTTTGCACTCTTCTTACTGCTCAACTCCACAAGCTTTGGTGTTCTCTATCAATCGTTTGTTAGGCCAATTTTTGGGCTGGTCTAATGCGAAACCAGCTACCATGGTAATTAGAAGTAGTAAGCGCTGGCAGCCTCCATCGATTGGCAAGTTGAAGATTAATGTAGATGCTTCTTATTGTTCTACAACTATGGAAGCAGGGTTGGGCGTGGTGGTGCGATCGACTGAGGGTGAAGTAATTGTTAGTGCAACTAAGCATATTGGTTTCGTTGCTAATTCACTTTATGCAGAAGTTCATGCGATCCTTTTTGGTTTTGAGATAGCACTTGAACAGGGTATTCAGAATTGCATTATCGAGACTGACTGTTTGATTGCGGTCAAGGAAATTAATAAGAAGACATTGGTATGGTGGGAGGGTGGTGTATTGATTTATGAAATTCGGGAATTGGTATCTCTTTTTGATCATTGTTCTATTGTACATGTCCATAGAGAGTCTAATTTGTTAGCACATAAGTTGGCACATGTTGATGTCGATTTTGTGCAGTGCAGGGGTCTACCTCCTTGCGTTTGTAACCCGGATTTGTTGAGTTAATGAAATTCAAAGTATTGTTCAAAAAAAAAAAGAATAAGGCTCCACATTACAATCTTAGGAAAAAAAATTATGTGTGCATGTGGAGAACAACAAATAGACATCGAAAAGAATGAAACAAGGATCAATGAAACAATAATATAATAATTAAACAAAATTCAGGTATTCTTTTAAAATGATTCCTGCCTCTGCAACCTCATCTCTGCATAGAACCTCTTAATGAATTTTTCAGCCCTCTCATCGACCGAATCTTCTTCTGAGTCCCATGGCTCTGAAGCAGCTCCAAATATCGGAATATCTGCTGGCTCAGTTTCCAATGCCAATCTGCAATCTTCTTCTCCACTTTGCAAGCACCCAAAACACTTCCATGAAAAAAGCATTGGGATTCTTCTCAACTTCCTGTTGTAGTAATATTGAATAAGAGGAGTAGCTGAAGGAGAGTCAAACTGGTACTCTCCAAAGTACCCATAGTTGTAATGCATGATTTTTTTGCTTCCCCATCCAGTATACAGAGTTTTGTTCTGACTAATCTCCTGAAACTTAAACCTCTTTCTTGATTTCTTGAGGAAAATGAGTTTTGGAATCAAGTGGGGTTTGTTCATTTGGGTAAGTAAGAAGGAGATTCTAATAAGATTATTGGATGCCAACTTCAAGTTTTGCAGAATGGGCAGTGATTTCTTCTGCAATGGCATTTTCATGGCTGCTAGCCAAGCCACAAAATGGGATGGAAGAGGCTGTTTTCGTTTTTTGTTCATGGGTTGATTCATGAGTAAATTGATCGGAGACTTGGCTTTTATTAACACAAAAAGTTAAAACAAAAAGTATTGAGATCTGATATACTTGGTGGGGGGAGCCAAAGCCAAGCTGTAAAAAGAAGGCAGTGGTCGGTTGATTTTGTACTTATATATTATATATAAAAATATAATGGAATAAGTAGCTGTTATATCTCAACTAAAAAGGTTCTTCTCTTCCCTACTATGTCTTTGAATTTTTTTTTGGCTAATTGCTCAATTATGGGCAAATCTAGAACTGGCAATTGGGCGGGTTCGGGTGGGTTCGGGTTCGGGTTTTTTCGGCTTCGGGTATTTCGGGTTCAGGCTCGGATCAGGTTCATGGTTCGGGTCCGGGTCGGGTTCGGGTTCATTTTCGATATTCAGAGTCCGATTGAATTTCTGACTCATCCGGATTCAACGTGCAAGTTTTTTTTTTAAAAGAAAAGTAATTGTTTATCTTTTATTTTACTATAAGTTTATTGATAATTATAATATAATAAGATAGAGTATATAATATAACATGATAATCAATATATTCCTAGAATCACATTCATCCAAAAAACGACAGTTATTTTGGAACGGAGGAAGGAGGAAGCATATATAAAGATTGAGTAATTGTTAAAAAATACTAACGAAAGAACTGTCTCATTGTTAGAGACATTCAGAGACTCCCACATGATGAAAAAAAGTAAAAGGTCTCAAGAAGAAAATGATCCTACTTGCTAAAATCGAAAACTCTTCTTTGGAAAGACAATACCACTGACAATTATTAAGTTGTGTATTGTGTGCAACATTTAAATTAACTGAATTAAATATAAATTACATATAGTTCAACACTAATTTAAACTATTTAATGCTAATTAATACTAAATTGTAGCAAATTAAAACAAATTAAGTATTAAATTAAACAAATCATCAAAATGCAAGCCTTAGATTAAACAAATTAAAAACTAATGGACCCTTAATTGAACCTATAAAGAACTTGGACTTATTTATTTATATGTAATAGCTTTATTTAGTACTTATTAAAATGAAGAAATGTGATTTTTTCTAAACAATAATGAAAATTTTTTATTTTATAAAAAATTCTTGACTTTTTTAATATTATTTTGATCTCGGGCTCAGGTCGGGCTCGGGTTCGGGTTCGGGTTGTCTCGGGTTCGGGTATTTTCGGGTTCGGGTAATTTTGGGTTCGGGTTCGGGATGTTGACTTTTCTGGTCAATTCGGGTAATTTCGGGTTCGGGTTCGGGCGGGTTTCGGGTTTCGGGTTCATTTTGCCAGCTCTAGACAAATCTTTTCCGGATCGGCCTAATTTGGGGCAGACCTTTCAATTGGGTCAATTTAGGGCAAAACGTTACGAATTGGCGTCAAATAGGAGTAGTCCGTCAATTTGAATGGACAGTATGTTGCACGCGTTTGAGGGGCATGTTAATGCTTATTACGCTAACACATGGCTATTTAATTTCGAAATAAAATAAATTTTAAGCTAAATTAATTTCATTTAAACATAAATTAAGAAGAAAAAAAAACTTTTCGTAGCTTAAAAATGCAGTTTTTTGAAGCTAGAATAAAAGGTGTAGGATTAGGTTTTTTTGGCTAATTACTTCATTTTCCTTATGCTATTAAAAATAAATCTCCCTCTCCGTCTCTCTCTTCTGTAGATTCATCTTTCCTAAATTTCTTGGGGGAAATTGTGAAATCAACGAATTCCGGCCGTGAATAAGCACCGATTTGGCCAATTGATCTTGCAGATTTTTTCAAAAACGCTATGGTTGGGGTTTTGTGTTTTGATTCCTTTTGTTGTGTTGATTTTGAGTAATAATCGATGTTGGGTTAAGGGTTTCTAGAAAAAAAGTTTTGTTTTATGAGTTTTTGGGTTGAATTGTTTATGGGTTTTTCGATGTTTGTGGAAATTTTTCATTTTGTGGGTTCCTATTTTTATTGCAACTAAGTTGAAGGCAAGACTTGAAAGAAGGAAAGAAACACAACGGAAAAGGAAAGAGAAGAATTCTTCATGTAAATGAAGTGCCCAAACAGACCCATTGAAATGTTTAATCATATCATGGGCCTTATTTTTGTTTCTTATATTTTTGCATTTTTTTTCTGACTTTGATACTGCGCTTTTTCAGCTGGTTTCACCATTTTTCATTCCTCAACTCAGCTCTTCTATTCTAAATTCTAATAGCTCTTATTACTAAATCAACACTTTTATTCAGTGGGTATTTCGTTTGCAAGCTTGATAATTCCCAATTACTTCTTCATTGAGTTTTTTTTTTGAAAGACATAATAATGATGGATTTGATTGAAATTGAGTCAAAGTACACGGCAATGGATTCAGTAAGGGCAAATGGCAGCAGACATCATAGCTAAATAGACGCTATGTGACAGCACTTACAACGAACCAAGGCAAACATAAGAGAGACAATAGCAACAAGGAGCTGACTTTGGGTTTGAAATCCATTTGAATGAATTTGATAAGTCTGTTTCAATAATGAGAGAGTAGGAAGAAGCCAAAGGGGTAGCAGCAAAAATAACAAAGGCTTCTTTAATTGTAGCAAGCTCTGCTTCGTTTGAATCCACCACAGCGACAAATCTTGAAAACATGGCTTTGATATCACCATTGTGGTCTGTAAAAAAAACACGGCAATGGCTTTTTTTTTTTTTTCAAAAAAAGCCTTTTTTTTAATAATTAAAAACATTTTTATTTAATTAACGGTGTCATTTACCCCTAACAATGCGTTTCTTTCACTCTACAAAAGGTTTTGTCCGAAATTGACGGGCTACCCCTATTTGACGCAAATTCGTAGTCTCTATTTGACACCAATTCGTAACGTTTTGCCCCAAATCGACCCAATTGAAAGGTTCTACCCCAAATTAGGCTGATCCGGAAACGTTTTGCCCTTAATTGAGCAATTAGCCAATTTTTTTAGTTCGACCCTTTTATAATCAATCAATCTCAAGGTAAAAAAAGAAACAACAAAGACAAAATTTGGATTGGCTAAGAGTCCTTCTCTAACCACTTTGAGCAAAAATAAGTGTGATGTAGCTGTAGACACCCATTTTTGTCCTATATCCTTCATTTTAAATCAATTTATTTCTTAATTGGCATTAGGGTCACATAGGGGTATTTTGGTCATTTTTTTTGCACTAAAAGGGTATTTGGGTCATTTGTGCATCCAGTACATTTTGGTCATTTTAAGTCTACTTTTAATTTAGGTTGGCTAATCACACCTAAGAAAAAAGATTAGTGGCGACTCGTCGTTTCGGTACGGTTCCCAGACCCGTACGTTTCGACAGCTTGGCGACTCCGCTGGGGACATTTAGAGAGTCAGACCTCACTTAGTCTAATCAAGATCTAGGGTTTAATAAAATGGTTGCTTGCTTTTCTTTTTTGTTCCTGTTTTGCATCTTTACCGCTTTCCATGTATATATCTATTTACTTCACCCCTATCTTGTGTTGTTTCTCTTGTAATCTGTTGTGCTTAGTTACTAGGTCTGCCAGGTTTAGTTTAGGGGTAATGGTAAGTGGTTCCTTCACACACTTCACTTTTTGCATTCATGCATAAGACCGCCTACAGACCCGGGCATACCCTAGTTATGAGAGGTATAATAGCAAGCCTTCGTGGGACTCATTTGTCCCCGGGCAGGTTGTGCGAAAAACCTCTACCCAAGGAAATTCTACTAATCTAGCAATGGATACTAATAGGGTTGAATGGGGAACCTTTTAGGTGAACCTACACCCAACATATAGTAGAGCGGCTTCTATCCTAGGTAGGGCCAAACCTGTGAGGATGAGTGTATTAGGGACACAGAAGGAACATCTCTTACCCTTACTTCTAGTATTTCAAAATGACAATAAGAACCGTAGAACGAGTAAAGTGATTACTCGCCATAATGAGACCAGCCCTCCACAAAATGGACTCTCGGTCCAGATTTTTCAAAGAAAATTCTCGTTTTATGAATAAGGAGGTTGATTTCTAAAGCTTTATTTGTTTCAGTTATTCCTGTTATTCCCTTTTTGTATCTGTACTAACATTGCTCTTTTTGTTTCCCTTTCTTGTTCTTCTCTTTTTGTCGCATTCTTCCCATGCATTCACTACATAGATTGCCATATAATGTCGGAAACTAGAGGAACGGATATGATGACAGAGGTAGGGCCCACGCCTGGTGGTAGCTTTTGAGGCAATAGAGACGGTTGATCCAGGATAGACGTTTCATTTAATACTTTCAAGAATACATCTCTTAAGCAGGACTGTGATGAATTCAAAATCAGAATAGAGTAGTTGACAAGTGGTATTCGATGATGTATTTGGCAAATAAATAATGGATGGTGTAATTAAATTAAAGTAGTTAATGAACAATATTTGATAATATAATTTGGGTGCTGTGGTGTACTAAACTCTGTTTAAATCTAAGTACTTTTGTTTCAAATATTATATGGCAAGTTTCGCATTCCATTTCCTGATATATATGTCATTCTCATATCATTGCATTACATGATTCATAATGCCAGTGCGAAGGAATTTTGGTATGCCAAGGGGGGTCGAGCAATCAAAATTCTGGATACGGAATGACTGAAAGGGAAGGGAGTGGGGTAGACTAGGGTTTTTTTCGCCTCCTCTGAAAATCTTCCATTTTTTCTTTTCTCTTTGAAGAAAAAGAACAAGAGTTGAAAATAGAGGGGGCCTGGTAGCGATTAATATGAGAAAATCTCCTGGGTTGGCTCGAATGTGGCTTTGCCCTTTCACTCTTAGTCTTTGATTGTTTGAAAAACGATTCCTTTGTTCTTTTTTTGGGTTTTTTTGGTGTTGGGCCCTGGGATTTCCGATTTGAGCATCAATTTGGGTTGAATCGGTGGTTTCGAAGGGTAAAATACCAGGGTTGCAGGGAGAGAGAATTAGGGTTTCATTCGGTTTGAGGAAGAAGAAGGAGGCGATTAAAAGGAAGGCTTTTGGGACGAAACGACGCCGTTTCCAACAGTAAAACTCCTCACTTCTTTCAATTGAGTCCTTTGTGTTGCCAATTATGTGATTTAAAGCTCTGTTCGCTTCATGAATTTGATTTTGTTGTTAATTTTATAATGGGTAAAGTATGTTTTGATTGATTCATGTATGTTTGTGATGTTATGGTGATGACTTGATGATTAAAGTGATGATTTTTGCATAAAGCTTGGATTTTTGGTGGCAAAGTTTTGTCTTTGGTTGAAAATATAATGGATTATATCTATGATTGTCATCTATGCTTTAATGGTTCATTTGTTATCTAAATTGCTAAGTTCCCATGATTAAAGTTGTGATCTTTGCTTGCTATAGTATGATGAAATGAATAAGAAATTATTAAAATTTGATTATGGACATTTTCCTTGGAATCTAATTTAGACCTAAGAGAAAATTAGGCCTTTGGCCTCAAGTTTTGATTATTAAACTATAATTGATTCAAATATGGATTCTTAATCATTTTTTGAGTTGATTTTAGTTATAAAGATGAAGGCTTTGATTCAAAGCATAAATTTTTAAATTAAAATTAGCTTGTAATTTGAGTTTCATATCATTATGAGCTAATTTTTAATTTGAAAGTTAAAACTTTGAATTAAAAAATTAAATTATTTATATTAAAAATCAACTCAAAGGGGGATGGGTGAATCTATTTGAATTGAACTTAGTTTAAAAATTAATGCTTGAATTCAAATGCTTAAATTCTCTTAGATTAAACAAAATCAAGGAGATAGGCTAGTTCAAGAGGTTTTTAAAAGCTTGTTTGTAGGCTTATAAAATTTAGATTTGTTTTCTTGAAGTTTACTTATCTTTTTGTTACAATCTGCTTCTTAATCTATAGTGTTCATAGTATGGTTGCACGATTGGGTCTCTGTTTTACATCATTTGTGATTTTTGTGAACTTTGCTAATCTTCTACTTGATGTGCAGAAATGTCCCCATTCCGACCAAATTGGCCCTTAGGTTTTCGTTTCTTTTAAGTAATTTTGTCATTTAAATTAGTGGCTTAATTAAGCCATTGGGTTTGTAATAAGTTAGTAATTTAGTGTAGAAGTAAAGTAGGAAGTAATCACATGCACATTATGTTTATTTGTAACTAATTATAACTGTTTGCATCTCATGCCACCATTTATCTGTTTCAATTAATAAAGGGGTGTTTTTAGCTACAACGGGCAAATCTCGGGTAAAGGTGCAAGAGCACGACCTCTCGGGATTTCGCCCCGAGATTGATTGACTTTCACGAATACCCCTGGAGGGCCGGGCTAGGTTCGTGAGAGCCAATTCAAGTAAACTCCTTTTTATTAATCAACTAATAAAACAGGACCTTGCATTCATCATTTCATACATGCATTAGTTAATATTTAGGTCAAATTTGAAGGAAAATGAAAAAAGAGAAAGGAAAGAAAAAAAATGAAAAAAGATGGAAAAATCAGAAAATTAAAAGATAATAAAAAGTGTTTTTTTCAAAAAGGTTTTTAATTATGTTCTCTTATTCAGGTTTCAAAAAAAATAAAAAAAAATGGTAATTCAAGAGTTTTTAAGGTAAGCATTTTCAAAAATTGAATAATAAAAAAGCAAACTCTTGTAATTAAAGTTTCGATGTTGGATTAAGATTAGTTTGATTTGAAAAGTCCTTTCGGATTAATTTTAATTTGAAAAGTCATGTCTTTTGTTTAAAGATTTGACTATTAGGTTAAAATTAATTCAGAAGAAGATTATCGAATCTTTTCGGGCTAATCGTAATTCGAAAATTGAAACTTTAATTTAAGGGTGAAGTCTTCTAATAATAAGATTTTTGGTAGATTAATAAAATCAGTTAGCTTTTCTTGAAAAAATTTAAAATGACAAAAAAAATGAGTTTTGACACAGCATTTTTAAAATTTCTTCCCGGTGTGGGAGGCTCAACAAGGGAACAAATAGTGAAAGAGAGTTGAAAGGAGAATTAATCGACGGTCGTTCGATTATATTCTTCAAAACTCTCGACATTTAAGCTTGTTTTGAAAAATGATTTTTCTTTTTCTTTTATAACGCTTTCTATTAAGAATCAAGATTAGGGTAAAAGCAATCGTTTTTATTTAGACCCACTAGATCTTAGTTTAGATTAGAGGTACCGTCATTTGACGGGCATTTGGGGGTGCTGATCCTTCCCCAAATGTAACAGACTCCCGAACCTAGATTTAGGTTGGAAGACCAGACTTTAATTTTAGTGGGTCCAGTACTGAGCTTTGGATTTAACTAGGCTTAGGAGGTCATTAGGTGACTAATCACACCTTAGAAAAAAGATTAGCGGCGACTCCTCTTTTCAAGTCGTTTCGGCAGGGTTCTCCAGACCTGTACGTTTCGACAACTTGGCGACTCCACTGGGAAAAATAATAAATCATGTAATTGAAGAAAGGTTATGCTATCTCAAAAATCATTTACAATCTTCATTTCTACAATGCCATGCATCTTAATTTTTAATTTTTTTAATTTTAAGTTAAATAGCACAAAAAGTAACTTTATAAATCCTTTTACCTTGACTTTACATATATGATATAATTCGCCATACTTCCCAAACTCTTAAATTTTTAAGTAGAGAAAATAATAACCCAACGGAGGTTGGGTGGCACTATGCACTCTCCCATTAGATTTCTTTATTTATTAGTAATTTTTATTTTTAGTGGGTCTTTTCTTTACTTAATTTATTACAAGTAGAGCAGTCTGTGTTGGCGCTGCAGACATCTTATTATTTGGGTTATTTTTTTTTAGTTGTTTAAGTCGGTTAGTAAGAAGAGTTTATCAGTTAGGAGAAACCCATACATCAAAGTAAATAATTCGCATATATAAAGCAAAACACACAACCTATCTTTCTTTCTAAAAGTGCATTTCTTAAATTCTATTTCCTCATCTTAAGGTAATTCATCAAAATAAAATTAGTATTATACTCCTTCATCTCTAGGCAATTCATGAGAATAAAACTAATATTAACTGTTACTTGAAATTTATGCTGATTATAAAAAAAAACAAAGTGCGTGCCAAAGGGAATTCAAAAACAGATAATATGTGTAATACCGTAAAATACATTTGATTAAGAAAAATTAATATAGTAAAGGAGAAGAGAAATTAAGGGTCCAATTGAAATAAAAGAGGAGTTTAAAGGTTAATATGAAATGGATCTAAAGGTGAGAGGACCATTTGGCAATTTTCCCAATATCTTAAATATAAAACCACCATCACCATCTTCTTCGATAATTTTTGTTGAATTTTCCCCTCCCAAACCGAAATCTTCTTCTTCAATAGACCAAAGAGGTCACCGTGAAACCTATATGCAATTAGTTCAAATTAATCCTCTCACCTTGCTTGTCATGTTTGCATCATTGGATTCGAATTTCTCCAAGGTTATGGCAATGGCTATAGAGCTCAAAATGGATGGGGTAAGTTGTTATTTAATAGAGGAATCTTGATACTTTAATTTTGTATCAACATGAATTTTAATTTATTGTTTGTTGTGGGTGTATTTGACGCAAGTTTGATATTGGTTAAGCCTGGAGCTTTGTGAAGGATGAGAAAGAGAGAGAAATGGAGTGGATCAAAGTTAATTATTGGGAAAGTGATTTTCTAGTGATTGGTTGTTCCTTTGATATTTGGAGCTTAGAATTTGGTTGAAATCATGTTGGGATTGATTGTAGTGAAAAAATGGGGTGAGAAATTGATAGGCCTTCCACTAGGCCAAAGTCTTCGAGGCCCAAGGTGACACCTATTTGGACCAAGGACTATGAGCTTAGCTCTATTATATTAGAATAGACTTATGCGATTATTATTTCTACTATAGTTATTTAATCTGTCATGAAGTTTTCAATTGTTATCATAGATGTGTTTGTATAGGATCATTGCTAACTCGTGATCCTAGGTTGATTGTGGCTTTATAATCGTGGTATCAAGGAATTGAAGGCACAGTCATAGAAGTTAATTGGAAAGATTCTGTTTTCTCATCTTTTTTTCTATCCAGTTTTCTCACCTCTTTCTTTAGGCTTAGCCGCCAAGGCTAAGAAACCCCTTTCATTGGTGCTTTCGATGTCCTTCCGTCACCGCCATGCCACCAAAACCTCAAACCGATGAGGTCATTGCTCAAGTGACAGCCGCCGTTGCTGCTCAAATTTAGGAGCTACAAATTTCTCTCGATTCCAAATATTTATCCTTAGATGCACATTACAAAGCCCTCACATCTGCTCTCACCGAGCAACGCTCCTCTATTCACGATCTTCACGATCAGGTTGCATGCTTAGATAAAATAGCGTCCTCCACACCACCATCTGCATTGTTAATAGCCCAAACACTTGCCCAGAAATTGCCTTCCACATCTCAATTTCCACCCCCACCCGACTCTCTTCATATTAAAAGTCCCAAAATCCATCTTTCTACTTTTGATGGCACAAACCTCATTGATTGGCTCTTCCAAGCAGTACAATACTTCTCGTTTCATGCCATCACATCAGAACAACGACTCCCTCTAGTTGCTTTTTATATGAGTGGTTTAGCCCTCAGCTGGTTTCAATGGATGCATCGCAACAACCAATTATTAGATTGGGCTTCTTTTGCTTCTGCACTGGAAAGGCGTTTCAGTCCTTCTTCTTACTTCAACCATGAGGCAGCCCTTTTTAAGCTCAAACAGAGGCAAATTTGAGAAGCTTGCTAACAAGGTTGATTGGCTAAACTTTCGGAAAAATCTCAAATAAGGATCTGGACTAAATAAAAGGTCATATAAGGGGCTGAATTTGTTATGTAAACTCAATTAAGGGACCTCACGTTATTTTTAACGGGATGTGGTGTACACGCCTACTAATAGCGCGTAAAGCAATATAATGATGACATATGGCATCCAACGTTAATTCACACCGTCGGTTGCTTTTATTTTAAAAATAAAAATAGTATTTATTTACTTTTACATTTACTTATAAAAAATGTTTTATTTATTAATATTAAAAATATTTTTCTTTTTTCATTTTTTCTGAATCTATACTTTATCAGAATTTATTTTTCTTTTTTTGTTAGAACCCAAATCCAAAGACATCTTTTCTGCGGAAGAACTAAAACCAATTGTCTTGCCAAAGATATAATTCCAATATATATATATATTACGGTATTACCTTCTTTTTTGTTTTCTTTTTTTTACATTTTCTATATCCTTTTCCCTTCCACTAAATCTGATGCTAACGCCCCTTCCTGCAAAACAAAAAATTCCATCTCAACCTAATAATATATAATTTCTTTGAAACCAGTGACGGAGCCATTAAGGAGCAAGGGGGCCATGGCCCCCAAAAAATTTGGAAAATTAATTTTGGGTAGTAGTTTTATGTGGGTACATCATACATGGAAAATTTTGTACATGTTTGTCCCTCCAAAAATATGAGGTTGGCCCCACAAATATTAAATGGGCTTTTACAAACAAATTAGAATAAACAAAGTGGTTACAACCCCAATAAAAATAAAGTTTAAGAGGTCAAATGTAATAAAGGGTATTGCTAAACACCGCCCCTTGACCCCACAAATATTAAATGGGCTTTTATAAACAAATTACAATAAACAAAGTGGTTCCAACCCCAATAAACATAAAATTTAAGAGGCCAAAAGTAATAAAGGGTGTTGCTAAACACCGCCCGTAAAAGTGTAAAAAGAAGTTATCATGAACGTAGAATAGCCCGAGAACTCCGGAAATGGACGATAACGTACCGTATTTTGATTACGATGTAAGAAAAATGCAATTTTTATAGAGATTTGGGGCTGATGCGCATGACGCCCCAGGAGAGCGGCATACCGTGGCTAGTGCCGCCCCAGGAGTGTGGCATGAGCCATGGTTGCTGCCCTCCTGGGGCGGCACATGCAATTTTTTTATATATTTATTAAAAAATAATTTTTTTATCCATTTTAATTAAGATTAATTATTGTTAACACTTTTGTGTATTTAATATTTGGTAATTAAATTTTTCAGGTTTCATTGGAAGATTTTGGTGGAGATGGGTGTTGTAGGATGTGGTCGTGTTGTAGTCATGATGATTCCTTTTATAGTATTGACATATATGGTTCTAGTTTCTGTGGCGGTTTAGATAGTACTATTTACGGGTTTAGGTTTTAGGATTTACTTGGCTCGTGAAAGGCAAAACGAGTCCTATATCCTTGACAACTTGAACCAACATGCCCTCATGGGACGGCATGAGCCATGGTATGCTGCCACTAATAGTAGTTTGGGTCAATATTAGTATTATTATGTATTATGTCTTATGTTTACTAAAGTTTTATTTGATATTTGAATTTACTATACTATATGTAATTAAATTCAACTACCTCCTTTTCGAGGTCTTTTTTTGTTCGATTTGAGTCTAATGCATTAATTTACAAATCTACAATAATGTTACTCCAATTTACAAATACAAATGTTATACATGTTATAAATGTTCTAAATGTTAAAAATACAAATCAATCGGCCAAACGCCACTCCGCTAAGAACTCGTTCAAAGCCATCTGATGCTGCTCCGCCAACTGTGGATGTATAGATTCAAGGTCGCGGATCGATGCCTTCCAACCAAATACTGAGCGGCTTACCCATTACAAATTAACAAACAAAATATTATAAGAAAAAGAAATTTTGTTCGATTTGCTTAATCCTAAACAAGTTTTAAGCAACTTACATATTCACCGTTGGAGCGAAGAGGCATCGCTGCAGATGGCTCACCGTCGCTCAGTAGACGAGGATGCAAGTGCGCAACATACCAGTCCATGTAATCCGGGACACATGCTGCAGGATCGTCTTCAGCCTCCTCGTACTGATTGAAGGAAAGCATATTTTCCATTGGGAAGCCCTCCCACTGAAACCTGATAAAGGTGTGAGGCCACTCGACCTTGTACAACTTTGCTGACTGTCGAAACGTTCGGGTCCGGGGGACCCTCCCGAAACGACTTGGAAATAAGGAGTCGCCACTAATCTTTTTTACCTAGTGATTAGCCACCTATCCATATTATTAAGTCTAGTATTAACCTAAACTTCGCTGAGGTTAATACTAAACCTAATAAGGTATGCTTAACCAGATTCTACAGGTCTGGGAGTCGGTTACGCTCGGAGAAGGATTTGCACCCCCGAGACGCCCGTCAAACGACGGTACCTCTAGTCTAAATTAAATCTAATGGATTTAACACTAAATGGTTGCTTTTATCTTTGATTATTATCATAAAAGGGTTATAAAAGAAAATAAAATCATTTTTAAAACAAATGTCGAGAATTCGAAGAATATGACCAAACCATCGTCGATCAATTCTGTTTCGATTCTCTTTCACTGTTTGTTCTCTTGTTGAATCTTCCGCACCGAGAAAAAATTTTGAAAATGCTGTGTCAAAACCTTTTCTTTTTGTTCTTAAAGTCTTTTACCTTGCTTTGAAAACTTCCATTTTAGTCTTCCTAGACATGATGAGAAAATCTTTTTTCTTATTGTTTTGGAAAACTTTTTTCCATCTTTTATTGATCTCCTAAGTCTGATTTGAATTCGAAACAAACTTCTATTTAAATCTTAAAAGCTCTTGATTTCCAATTTTAATTAATTTTGAAAACTGACTAAGAGAACAGTTGCTTTTGAAAAATGCTTTAGAAGGAAAATGATCTTTTTGTATTTTTCTTAATTTTATTAATCCTAGAAAGAAAAAAGAGAATTAATGCAGATGATGCATGAATTGATTGATTTTAGTTTATCAGTAAACAGCAGTATACTTGAAATTAACCCGAGACCCTTCCCAGGCATTATGGGGGTATCTTTGAGATAATCCAATCTTAGAGCGGGGACCAAGAATTCGTACCCGAGTATATTTACTTGGGACCCACCCGTCATCGTACAAGACAACTGTTTACTGATTTGTAATTAGCTAACTCACATGAATGTCGATTAAGATGTATGAAAGATCGATTTTAATTACATTCATTAACACAAGTCTACCCAAAGTCAATTCCATAAACCCTTCCCACATATTATGGGGGTATTCATGGAAGAGACCGGTCTAGAAAGGGCTCCCAGAAATTCGTACCCGAGTAAATTTGTTTGAAAGCCCCATCATCTCGGCAAAAGACGAATGTTAATGCACTACGAGTATGGCAAGGTAATATATAGCATGTATGACATGAATGCATATGATTCTACTTTACCCCTACACTAATTACAAGCTTATTACAAATTACAAATCCTAAAGGTTTAATTACGCCAATAACTTAAACAAAAGAAAACAAAAACTTAAGGGCCAAATCGGACTGACTGGGGACATTTCTGTACACTAAGAAAAACAGTCAGCAAAATTCAGGGGCATAGAACACAAATCAATAATGTGCATCAAAAATAAATCCAAAATCAAAGACCAAATCAAGTAAAGCTTAGCTCAAGAAACTTGGACCAATTGCTCAATTAACTTAAACCTAGAGAACCAAATCTTTGACCGAAATCTTAATTTTTAGGTTGACATTAACCCAAATGAATTCATCAATCCCCTTCCTAAGTTAATTTCAATTTAAAAAGTCAAATCTTTAATTCAAGGCCATGACTTTCAAATTAAAGCTGACTAAAAAAAAATGGTTTAATACCCATGTTTCAAAGCTAGCTTTAATTTGAAAATTCAAACTTTGAATCAAATCTTTGATTTCTCCAATTGAAATCAACTTAAAATGGGGTCAAGGAACCATTTTGAACCAATATGAACTTAAAAAGACAAACCTTTAGATTCAAGACTTCAATTTCATTTTAAGGACAACTCTACAAACATTCACATATTAAATTAATCTTAACCATGCAAAATTTAGCCTAAAGATTAGATATTTAGGTTGACTTAACATAAAAACCTAAGCTTTAACATTTTATCAATCAACTTTAATTTAAATAATCCATCTTTAAGCTAAATACATCCTAAATTTAAACAAAAGAGCACTTAAACCCTAGGATCTATTTATTCACCAACAAAGATTAACAAACATATTAATATAAGCCACTCATTTAAACAAAAATTTAACCTTTAAGCTAAAGGACTCATTTTGGTGCTACTCATGACCAAAACTTTGAACTTAATTTTATGATATAATTACTTAACAAGATATCTAAGATTTCAACATGGAAATTAAAAAAAAGTAGGATTTTTACTTATATTCAACATGAAAAAGACTACTCATAGCCAATACAACCTAAATCTATCAACTTTACCATAAAAATGAGGCAGGCAGGCCCCAAATCAACACAATTAACCACAGTCAGTCCCAAATAGCGATAAACTGAAATATCATGGATGCAATTGAAAGAAACAGAAAGAAGAACTTACAAATATGGCGTCGTTTCCTTATGGGTTAGCCTCCTTTTATCCGCTTTCTTCTTCTTCCTCTCCTTTTTCGATTTTTCTTCAACAGTTCGAACCCTAACCACAACCTTCTGCAAATCCTTCGGCCAACCTTCAAAACATCATCTTCATCGACGATTAACCCACAATTTTGGATTCCTAACACCCAAGCCATAAAACCCCAAGAAAAACAACAAAGAAAATCGCAAGGTTTTTCTTAAATCAATTGAAACAGAGAGTCGAAAGGGCAAAGTGATGTTTTTAAGCAGAATCCATGTATTCGCCTCTGTTCACTCACTACCAGGCCCCGTTTTTCAACCCTTTTTCTTTGTTCAAAGACCCCCAGAGAGATAGAGAGAGGAAACAAAGAAAAGAACCCTCGATTTTTCCCCCAAAAATTGCTCTCTCTGTGTTCCGTACCAGGGAGATGAAAATCATGTATTTATATCGTTCCCCTCAACAACTCAGGTATTCTCTCTCTTGACCATCCTTATCCAACAGTTTTCCCTAAATTTTCTTCTATTTTTTTATTTTCAAGTAATTCTTCTTATTTTTGTCTCTTGCAGGTAGTTGAAAATTGGGATAAGAATGGAGCTCCTCTGCTGAGTTGTCACCGATCACTCACCCTTGAATCAAGGGATATTTTTCTTTTCACCATGTGACTGTTTTGGTGAGCTAAATCCTGGGATATTTTCTCTAAAATTCGTCTGACTTTAATACTAAATTCCCTGACACTTGTTAAATATTTGCCATTTTGCCACTGTTTTGGTTGTTTTATTATTTTGTTTGCACCTTAGCTTTTGCCACTGATCCATTTGACCTACCTGTTGACTTCGATTCTATGCCTCTTGTTCTCTGCCCTTGTTGACTTGATCATATGGTTTGCCCCATTTAATTCCATGCTGCTGCTTTGTTTGCTTCAAGATATCTTTGTGGCTTTGTCATTTTCCTCTTGCTGCACTTGTAATTGAATTGTGCTTGCTTGTATGATGAATCTCTTGATGATTTGGGTGTTGGTATGCTGTGAACCAAATGCATGACTGTGATGAATTAATGACAATGTGATGGTACCTAAGATGCTTTGTTGTTGAACCTAAATGTTTATGCTGAATTTGCCATGAAAGTGTACATATGCATGCTCTATTTTTTTTTTTTTTTTTTGCGTTTTTTCCTTTGGTTGACATGAAATGTAGCGTATGTTTACTAATCCTGCAATTACAATTCTGAGCTAAAAGAAACTAATGCTCAAATTTGATGTGCTTTGCTGCCATGTGCATTGCTGAATGTGAAGATGCCTAGTGTTTTATTTCTAAGCAAAATTAAATAACCGAAAGCCCTGAATTTAAAAGGACTATCTTACATGTTGATAATGCTTTGTTGAAGAGGCAATGTCAAATTACTTTGCTAGATGCATGCAGTATGCCTGTAACAATGTAAAATGCACTTGTGAGATGAGCTACATGATGTCAATGCTTTGCATGAAAATGCTATAGATGCGATGAATATATGAGAAAGATAAGAAATGACATTGAATTGAAGTGCTTGGTATTCTGGAATGATGCCATTATGCTGGATTTATGATTGAAATGAGATGCACAATGCATGAATGCTGCTGTTGCTTGCTGAAAATGCTTGATCTCCATATGCTGAGTGACTACCCTTTGCTTGCATTTTTCTGAATTTTGTTACTGCAAATATGATGTGATCTGTTGCTTGCCATGATTTTAAGGTTGTACTGGTGTTTAGGGACCAGGAATTGATCCTGAACCTCTTTTCCAATTCAGCCAAAAGCAAAAATGTCCCTCATGCTCTCATGTTGTTTCTCTTGCATATGTTCTGTTGTGAAGTTCTTTGTTAGCTTGCTTGTTTTCCCCCGCCTTATGCTTTCTTACCTTATGACTACCTTCACCACTCTTCCCATGCACAGCCCTACACATGAGGTCTTTTAAAAGATCTTCAACGCTCGAGTGCATGCTTGTTTGACAACCCCCTTAATGCGTTTTTAGGCTTTGTTTGATGTTGCTGCACTGCCTTGGTGTTCTTTTTATGCCCTCCACCCTTTTCTTGGCTTACATCAATTAATGGCGTTTAGCCTTGAGCTTGAGGGGCACATTTTGTTGATATTTGTACTTTGTAGGCGATTATTTTGCTTAGTAGAGCCTTTTGACAACCTTAAAGCACAATGGGATTAATCATGCAACGATGGAGAGGAAAGAGAAAGGCCAAATCAAACCTTTAAGCCAATAGAAAGCAATCGACATTAGTCTCCAATTGCCCTCTTTTTTGTAATCTTTTCAATTTCTATATTTTTTTTGTATTTTAGGCTTATGTAAATGTACCAAACTAAATAAGGCTAAAAGGTCCAATATGCTATGAAATTCCTTTTATAATTCTGCCTCTTCTTTTGGGATTTTGTAACTGGAAACCTTCTTCTATTTTAAATACTTTAATGAAATAAATCCTTTTGAGGGATGAGTTCAAACAAGACAAACCAATGCTTGATATGACTTATACGTGCTCAATGAGAAATGAATGTGATTAATGAAACTAAATCGGATAAACTTAATGAAACAAGGGACATAAAAAATGCCACTTCAAAACTAAACTTATTACTAAGAAGGCCTAAGCTATGTGATTAAAGTGCAACCATACCAAATTACTAAACGAAGCTGAGTCCTAAAGTATGCAAAAAATGCCAAAGGTGTACGTCAAAATTTTTGGGTTTTTTAAATGCAATTTAGATGATTAAAATGAATTAGCTATTCTAAATTAATAGTGGACCTAAAATGACCGAAATGCCCCTGAATGTGCAAATGACTAAAATGCCATTAGTGCAAAAATGACCGAAATGCCCCTATGTGACCCTGGTGCCAATTAAGAAATAAATTGATTTAGATTGAAGGATATAGGACAATAATGGGTGTCTATACTGACCAGGACCGGACTACCTTAGTTGGAATCAGTATGATGATCTGCACATACCCGAGCTGTTGTAGCACTCGTGATGGTTTGTATGGCTCAATCACATCACGATACTGAATAAACCCGATATAGCATGTCCAGGGCAGAAGAGCACCCGGAGTCCTCCCGTAGGGCAACCACGTCACCTGCATACATATAGAAAAACGAACACAAGGAAATTAGTACATAAAATTATGGTATATATTGACCTATATAATTATTAAGAAAAAGTATAACGTACATCGGATGCGGTAAACTGGTCAAGACAGCTACGTAATGTGCTGAGCCGGGCCTCCGATCTATCCACCGATCGGACACTCCAGATGCAGGCTCGGGGTCTGCCAGGCTGTGAACGACCTCTAGGGGGGCGGAAGCATGGGAAGTACTCGTATATCCATGCCTGCAGTAGGGTCATGCAACGAGAAAGACCCTAACAATCGCCTCTACTCGCCACCCCTAACTGACAATGAGATAAGTTAATGTAGCAGCTCCACATGAATATGCGGGGACTTCAGTCACCCCCTCAATAATCAACTCGTGCAGGGCGGACAGTCTAATCCGATTCCCACTCTTGTCGACAAACAAGGTGGTACCTAACATGGTGCAAACCCATGTTATTGCCTGTGTCTCAACCGCCCGATTGGCCCCGCACAAATGGAACTACTGAGACACATCAGCGCTCAACTGTTGTATATAGGCTAACTGCAGCTCCTCAAAGTCTGGATCGACAGTAATTAAATGTCCCGAAACGGGCACACCCAGAATATGCTGAACATCATGCAGCATGATGGTCATCTCACCGTACGGCATGTGAAATGTGTTTGTATCTGGCTGCCACCGCTCGACGAACACAAATATCAGTGGAGGGTCAATCGATTGGAACATGGTTGAAGGGAGGTGCTGTAACCCAGTCCGGTCAACCATCGCCTGTGCCTCCCCGGGCAAGCGTAGACACCCATTGTTATCTTATACCCTTCGATTTAAGTCAATTTATTTCGTTTTTGGCATCAGGGTCACCTTGGGGCATTTTGGTCATTTTTCGCACTAAGGGCATTTTGGTCATTGGCATATTCAGGGACATTTTGGTAATTTTTAGTACACTTTTAATTTAGGTTAGCTAATTCATTTCTTAGTCGTCTAGATTGCATTTGAAAAAATAAATATCTTAATGTGCACCTTTCACATTTTTATGGTTTAGCGTTATTTAGAAATTTAGTATTGTTGCATGTCAAGTCCTTTTTATAATAGTCCTAGTTTGCAATTGGCATTTTCATATTCTTTAAAGTTTAACCAGTTTAGTTTCATTGATCATATTCACTTCTCATGTAAGCATGGTCATATTTTATTGTCATCTACTCCTTAATCATGTTTTTTTTAATTAATTAATTATGTTTCTGTGAGCATTCGTTGAGCATATTAGTTACGCATATTTAGTTGCATGCATATTACTCCCATTTGAACTTTAATTGAATTGAAGTCTGAAATTGGGCTAAGCCCATCTCATTGCATTTACATTAGGAAGCCTGTGGTTCTTTCAATCTCCAAATAAAATAAAAAAAAATTCTTTTTCGTACGGAGTCAAAAAAGAGGGAAAAAGAGTCTATCCCAAATGCACATTTCCCTGCCATTCTTTGAAAACCTGCTAAGAATCAAAAAAGAAGATTCAGGAGATTGATCCCTATTGTAAGACTAATTTAATCATGAGTTTGCCATTTATTCATGCCCTCATATTATACTTCATAAGAATTGACAGTGCACAAATAGAAAAAGTACTTTGGAGTATAAAGTGATGGCAGCAAATACATGAAAATTCAAAGTGACAAAGTATGACCGAATGAACGTACATATGTGGCTAATGCTAGGATTTGTACATATCATTGTGTATGTGGCTCTATTGAAAGAGATTGAATTCAAGAAGGTGATGAATCAAATGACTCAATCCAGCACAAGGGCAGTTGCACAGAGTCTAACACTGGGCTTGAAAATAATGGAACAAAGCACATGGGAAATAGCCAGCAAAGCATAATAGTATGCCTATTGCCATGATACAGTATATGTGGGTACAGGAAGGAATCATAGCAACTCAACTCGACAAGAATTATCAAATTAAAGTCAGCAATGATAAGCATGTAGTCAAATGTATCAAGGGCAAATGTTTGAAGGCAGGCAAAACAGCAATCAACAGAATATTCATCAGCCACACAATAACCAAATTTGGTCATTCGATGAATTTACCTGGAAGACACGTCCTCTGCCAACTCACCTCAATCCTTATACCTTGGTTAACAACCTGCAAAAGGACAAGGAAAATGGTTAGAAGAGAAAAAGCAGGGAGGAGGGATTGGATCGAATCTTCTACAGAGGGGAATCATTGGGAACAGAAAATGGACCTCTCTCTTGGAAAAGGGATTGATAGATCTTTTTGAATTACTCCTAATTTAAAAATTAAAACTTTGGCTTAATGATTTGATTTTTTTTTGGGATCGGCTTAATTAGGAAAATTGATTTAGTTCATGCTTGTTTAATGATGTGTTCTTAGATCTGCTTAGAGACTTAGACTTGTTTCCGAGTTCATTTGGGTCCTTGACTTTATATTATTGGTTTTCAATTTATGCTTTGCGTTTCCTGAACTTTGCTAATTGTTTTCCTTACTGTGCAGAGAAGTCCCCAGAACTGTCTAGTTGGCCCTTAGCTTTCAATTTATTTATTTTCTTTTGGGATTTGTAATAATTTAGTAATTTAGTAGATAAGTAGAGTAGAAAGTAATCACATGCATATCATGTTTATTTGAAACTAATTATAACTGTTTGCATCTCATGCCACCATTTATCTGCTTCGATTAGTAAATGGGTGTTTTTAGCTACGACGGGCAAATCTCGGGTAAAGGTGCAAGAGCACGACCTCTCGGGACTTCGCCCCGAGATTGATTGGTTTTCACGAATATCCCTGGAGGGTCGGGCTAGGTTCGTGAAGGCCAGTTCAAGTAAACTCCTTTTTATTAATCAACTAATAAAACCAGACCTTGCATTCATCATTCCATACATGCATTAGTTAATATCTAGGTTAAGATTTGAAGAAAAAGCAAAAAAAGAAGAAAGAAAAGAAAAGTAAAAAAATGGAAAAATCAGAAAACTAAAAGATGTAATAAATGGATTTTGCAAAAAATGTTTTCAAAAACCATGTTCTCTTGTTCAGTTTTCAAAAGAAATTAAAATTGGTAATCAAAAGAGTTTTCAAGGTAAACATTTTCAAAAAGAACGTTTTCAATTTAAGCAAATCCAAAAGAAGGCTTTTGGAAAATAAATGTTTGAAACTCCAAGAAAAGACTTTTGGAAATTAATAAATCGGTCAAGTTTTGAAAAAAACAAAAAAATGAATAAAAGGTCTTGCCACAGCATTTTCAAAATTTCTTTTTCTAAAAGAAAAAGATCAACAAGAGAGCAGACAGTGAAAGAACAATCGAAATAGAACTGATCGACGATAGTTCAATCACATTCTTCGTGTCCTCGACATTTGGTTTGAAAAACGATTTTATTTTCTTTTAGAACTCTTTCTTAATTAAAGATAAAAGCAACAGTAAAGATTAAACCCGATAGATTTAGATTAGACTAGAGGTACCGTCGTTTGACGGGCGTTGTGGGGGTGCTAATCCTTCCCCACACGTAACCGACTCCCGGACTCGGGTTCTAGTTTGCAGACCGTAGAATTAGACTTAGTGTGTCCGTCGTCATGCATGGTCCATTAAGTCTAATAGTTGTAGGTGGCTAATCACACCTAGGCAAAAGAGATTAGTGGCGACTCCCATTCTTTCCAAAGTCGTTTCGGCAGGGTTCGGACCTCGGACCCGAACGTTTCGACAGTTTCGCGACTACGCTGGGGATATTAGAGAGTCAGGCCTCACATAGTCTAATCAAGATCTAGGGTTTAATAAAATGGTTGCTTGTTTTTCTTTTTGTTGTGTTTTGCATCTTTTATCGCTTTCTATGTATATATCTGTTCGCTTCACCCCTCTTGTGTTGTTTCTCTTGTTTTCTGTTGTGGTTAGTTACTAGGTCTGCCAGGTTTAGTTTTAGGGTAATGGTAAGTCGTTCCTTCACATACTTCACTTTTCGCATTCATGCATAAGATCGCCTCAGACCAAGGCATACCCTAGTTTTGGGAGGTATAATAGCAAGCCTTCGTGGGACTCGTTTGTCCCCGTGCAGGTTGTGCGAAAAACCTCCACCTAAGAAAATCGTACTAGCCCAGTAATGGATACTAGTGGGGTTGAATTGGGAACCTTTAAGTGAAGCTTATCCCAGCATATAGTGGAGCGGCTTCCCGCCTAGGTAGAGCCAAACCCGTGAGGATGAGTGTATTAGGTACACGGAAGGAACGTTTCTTACCCTTACCTCTCACTTTTTCTAAAAACTGTATAGACCGTAGATTGAGTAAGTTGATTACTCATGATAATGAGACTTGCCCTCCCCGATGGGACTTTCGGTCCAAGTTTTCACAAGGAAAATTATTGTTTTTATGAATAAAGGGGATTGATTTTAAAACTTTATTGTTCTCAGTATTTTCTTTTATTCTTTCTTATCTCTACTAACATTGTTCTTTTTGTCTCCTTTTCTTTTTCCTCCTTCCATTCTGTTTCATTCTTCCCGTGCATTCATCACATAGGTTGCCATATAATGTCGAAAACAAGAGGAACGGAAAAATTGACAGAGGTAGGGCCCATGCCTGGTTGTAACTTCTGAGGCGATAGAGACAGTTAATCCAGGATAGACGTTTTTATTAATGTTTTCAAGGATATATCTTTTAATTAGGACTGTGATGAATTCAAAATTGGATTAGAGTAGTTGACAAGTGGTATTCAATGATGTATTTGACAATTGAATAATGGATGTTGTAATGAAATTTAAGTAGTTAATGAACAATATTTGGTGTTGTAATTAAGTTTGGATGTTGTGGTGTACTAAACTCTGTTTAAGTTTCAATCTAGTACTTTTGTTTCAAATATTATATGGCAACTCTTGCATTTCATGATTATGTATCATTCTCACTCTTGCATTACATGATTCTTATGTCCATTATATGTCATTCTCATTCTTGCATTACATAATTCATAATGCCAGTGCGAAGGGGTTTTGGTTTACCAAGGGGGCCGGGTAATCAAAATCCTGGATACGAAAGACAGGATTTGTAAAGTTTTCTCATAGCGATGGGGAATTTTGCGAGTTCTCGGCTTTCGGGGCATTCATTCATTCTCATTCATTAATAAAAGATTCAATTCGGGTTACTAATCAATAATTCCAATAATAAAGGTATCAAGATAGCACCACCAAGGAAAGAATATCAGTAGACTCGGCAGTATAACACCAGATCTAATACCAAGAAAATGGAAGATCAGGCACGGGAAATTCAGCAGTTAAAAGAGGAGATGATGCGTCTGGATGAAGAAGCAAGGCGTAGGGAGGAAGCAACAAACGCTAAGATTGAGCGTATGATGGAAATGATGGCTGCAATGACTAACACAGTACCAGGGAGTTCAGGCACAGCAAATGGTCAAAGGCAGACTACCGAAGCAGAAAATGTACCATCTACGGGGGTAATTGGAAGCTCAGTGCAAGTCAATTTACCAAACTGTTCAACAAGCCAGATCAACTTGCCTATCCCTCCAGGACGGTATGTGCACCCCAATATGTCATCTGCAACTTTTGAGACATCCCCACCTACGGTCCTTCCGCCCTCTCAAGGGGCAAACACGGTACATGTGAGTGGATTTGAAGGAGTCCCTGTAGTGTCTACAGGAGTGAAAGCCGAACATGACCCTAGGAAGATGATTGAAGAATCAACTCAGCAACTATGGAGCCGAATGGAAGAAAAGCTCAAAGGATTAATGGGCAACCAGACATATTTCAAGGGAGTGGACAAGGTGTCCCTGGTTACGGATTTAGTGTTGCCACGTAAGTTCAAAGTCCCGGATTTTAAAAAGTTTGATGGTAGTAGATCCCCAGAAGACCATGTTAACACATATGTGCGCAAATGCAGCCTTATAGTTCAAATGATATGCTCATGCATTACTTTCAGAGGAGTCTCACGGGTTCATCTTATAAATGGTACAACAGATTGGATTCCAGCCAGATCAAGACATGGAATGATATGGCTAATGCTTTTATAGCACAGTACAAGTACATTGATGAGTTGGCTCCTTCCTGTGAAACACTATTGAGCATGAAGAGGAAGCCGGATGAAACTATCAAGGAGTATGGCCAACGATTCAAGGACATGGCCTTGGAAGTGGACCCACACATGAAAGATTCAGAAATAGGCTCCAAATTGCTACAGACACTGCCGAAGGAGTATTATCGAGAACTGTACCAAGCAGCAACTGACTCCTTTACCAGGTTGATGGTGGCAGGAGAGGCCTATGAAGTAGGAAATAGAAAAGGAGTTTTTGGAGATGTTGAAAAGAAGGGTCATGCGAACCAGAAGAAAAAAGAAGGGGAGGTTCATGAAGTTGAGCAAAGCAGTTTCAGGCTAAGAAACAAGGGGCATCAGTACTATCCACGATCACCTCATAATTATGCTTACCCTTATCAGTATCAGCCCTATGGATACTACACACCTCCTCAACAAGACCCAAACCTTTACCAATACCTAGGCAATGTGAATGCAGTAGGTGGAGCTTCTTTCCAACCGAAGCCTTCTTATCCAAACCCTGCAAAGCCCCTACAGCCAACCATTTCATCAGGAGCTAATAACTCGGTTAAAATACCTATAGACCCAATTCCCTACACTTACACGGAGTTGTTGCCTCAGTTACTACAACAAAAATTATTGGAGAGGATTCCATTTGCTCAGTCTCTGCCGCTTGAACGTCGTCCTAAATGGTACAAAGCCGATGCACATTGTGATTACCATTCAGGAACTGAAGGACATACAACAGAAGACTGCATGAGATTGAAATATGCTGTACAAGATTTAGTGAGGTCTGGAAAGCTAAGTTTTGGTAATGTTGCCCAAGTTAATCCTCTACCGGATCATGGAAAAACCCAAGCGAATATGGTTGAAACTGGAGAGATCATCAAACGGAAGGTTTCTGAGATAACCACTCCTCTTAGCACACTCTTTAAGGCTCTAGTAAAAGTGGGAATGATTGAAATAGGGGAGTTTGGAGATGGAGATCTGGAGAAAGTGTGCCCATATCATGGTACAGTGCATCAGGTATGTGAGTGCCCAAAGTTCAAAGGAAGAGTGCAGAGGTTAATGGATGAGCGACAAATTGAGTTATATGTGGAAAAGCCAGTCAAGGGAGTGAGTATGATAGTCAAAGAACAGTCTCAACCTTTTGTTTCAATCCCATCAATGAAGGAACAAGCTATCCAAGGGTTATCTACTGAAGCACCAACACCAATGCAGCAAAGGTCAGTGGCATCCGTGGTTGTGTCATCCCTACAATCACTCTCTTATACGAATAACCACCAGGTATCCAAGAAACATGAGCCTAGTTTTTTCACACTATCTAGGGAGGGTAGTTCGACCATTGTGACAGGTGTCGGTCAAATGACAGAAGATGGGAAGATGGATTTGCAAGGAAATGATAGAGTTGTGAGAAAAGTGAATGAGGAATCACAAGGATCAGTTACCAGTGTTGAGGTCGAGAATTTGCCAAAAGAAGATGAATGCATTGGGTTAGCCGGTTGGTTCCAAGAGCTGTGACAGATAGTTGAGTGAAGTATGAATGCAGTTCTACTTTAGTGCTTTGGAGATGTAATAACTTTTATCCCGACACTTATGCCTAAGAGTGTTGGTGAATAGTTCTATGTTGGGTTTTCTTTCACATGCATACTATCCTACATGTTTTCCTTTTATCATGAGTAATAAAATAAAGTGCATTTCAAAAGTTTAAATAAGTTCTCATTCTCTCTTCATTCATTTATTATTTGTTATTCTTCTTATAGTATATGTATATATATTCTACTGTTCAGGCCAACTGACAATGAATGCAAAGACGCTTAAGACAAGCCAGGGTTCAATGATGAAAAATGCTAATGAATCCGACCATGAAGACACTAAGGATCAGGCACTACCCTCAGACCTTTCGAGATTAAAACAGATTCATTCCATAAAGGATCCACAAAGCTGATAAATACTAGACACAAAAGAGGTTGCAGATGTCAAACTCAAGATGCAAGTCATCCTAACCCGGGGGCAAGATTCTCTTTCAAAAAATAATTCCCTTTCCCAAAAAAAATGGAAAAAATGAAAAAATGATGAAAATAAGTAAAGGCACTTGGAATAGTAGAGAGTCATGGTTTTCAAAAATGTTTTTTTCAAAAATATTTTTCAAAATGTCTTTTTCAAAAATGTTTTTCAAAAGAGAGTCATGGTTTTCAAAAAAGTTTCTTTTCAAAAATGTTTTCAAAAATGTTTTTCAAAAGTAATTTTCGAAAACTCGTTTTCACGAGGAACCTTTTCAATGAAGATATCCAATCTTGAATTGATAAATGGTTTTCTTTCATATTCCCTTCACTTGTAGAAAATATCCATTGTTGTCCCTCTTTGAGCCTAATTAATTATTTCTTTTCAATGAACCCTAATCAAGGATCACCTTCCACACTAGGGGGCAAAAGTGAAGAAGGATCAGGCTCGAAAGAGAGGGTTTGCCCTCAATATTGAATGGGGCATCCCGATAGTAATTGAGTCCGCTCCATCAAAAGCAAAAAAAAAAAAAATTGAAAGTGAATATTGAGAATTGAATGTATAAGATGGAGCAAAGGACGATTGGTATGATAAGATCCTTCACATAACAAAAATGATCCTTGATTCGAACACCCTTAAATACATTTTGAGCCTTTATATCCTTTTTTTGGCAACCATGAACCCTAGCCTACGTTACGTGCCTAATAAAAGTCCATCTTTGATCAAGTGAGGATAGTCGAGAAGAGATCGTTTCTCAATAAAAACAATCATTTTTGTAAAGTGTTTTGGGTCAAAACTTTTGAAAAGAGTTTTTTCGAGTTAATTAGGAGTTTCCAAGTGCAATGAAAAAAATAATGAAAAAATGAAAAGAAAAAATGATGAAATGAAAAAAAAAAAGAGCTCTAGGGTGAAAACCCGAAAAGAGCAGTCTAGAGCAAGGATGGGAATTCTAGAAGGTACCCCAAAGCTTCGATAAGGAAACAAAATAAAGAAGGGATCGAAAAGAAGATCGAGATAAGTGGACAAGGTCAGCTCGCAAGCCTGCAAAGAACGGTTCAAAATGGAAAAACACAAACCGTGGAGAACATACTTCAAGAACATCTCTTAAGGTCGAAAGGGTGACGGTCTGGTCTAGACTGAGTCGGGAATAGCAACAACAAAACTTGTTTTGAGAATCTTTCGGCTCGTCACCAAATCACCGTCAGAGTATTCATTGTCAAGAGGCGCTATCTTTCTTATAATTTAAGTATATCCCAGATAAAATGTAGATGTTTTCTAACAAAAGAATGTTTCTGAATGCATGCATTCCATTTCATCACTAATCATAAGGGCTGAATATCCATGGAATTGTTCACCGAAACCTTCAACATTGGAATTGGAGAAATAAGTTGTCACTTAGGGCAAAGGAACCAGAAACCGAAGCAAAATGTTATTCTAGAAGAGAGTGGGGCATAAGGTATGCAAGACATGGCAAAGTGGGGGCAAACTAAGAAGCGAAAGAGGTTTACTAAAAGTAGTTAATTCAACCAAAAGCGATCCAGAGGAACATCAGCTGCTCAGTTAAGGGATTAGGGCAGAATACGCGGAGAATTGTGTAGTATCATGAATTTTGAAATAAACCAAAGTTCAGAACATATCATGCATAGCATATGGCATACATCTCATATTACCAGACATTGGCATTGCATCACCATGCATTTTAATATTGCATCAAAGCACGCTTTTTGAACAGGTGACTTCAAGGATCCACGTTGAAAGGCTTCAAGAAATCAGAGTCCTCCATCAGGGAAAAGATCGAGATTTTCAAGTTGACCGCAAACCGGTCTCTTCTCAAAGTTTCAATAGTTGACCAAGTTCTATTCTTACATCAAACAGTTGATCGTAGGTTGGTCCTTCTTTACCAAACCAAAAGTAGTCCCAAAGTTGACGGGAAACAAGCCATTTTTCAACAATCATCGAAGTTGACTGGAAGCGGGTCACCTCTTAACAATCATCAAAGTTGACTAGAAACATGTCATCTTTCAGCAATTATCAAAGTTCACTAGAAACAGGTCATCTATCAAATTATCAGAGGTCATCTTCAAAATTATCAAAGTTGACTGGAAACAGGTCATCTTTCAGCAATTATCTTTCGACTTGAAACAAGTCATCTTTCAGCAATTATCTTTCGACTGGAAACATGTCGTCTTTCAACAGTTATCAAGATCGACTGGAAACAGGCCATCTTTCAACAGTTATCAAGGTTGACTGGAAACAGGTCATCTTTCAGCAATTATCAAGATTGACTGGAAACATGTCATCTTTCAGCAATTATCTTTCGACTGGAAACAGGTCATCTTTCAACAGTTATCAAGACCGATTGAAAACGGGTCATTTTTCAGTGGTTTTCGGTTGCTCCCAAGGAGGGCATTCCAACAACTTTTCAGCATTCCAACAACTTTACAGTTTTCAGCTGCTCCCCGAAGGAGGCATTCCAACAACTTTTCAGAATTAATAACTTTACAGCATTTCAACAACTTTTCAATCTACAACTTTTTAGCATTTCAATTTACAACTTTACAGCATTTTAACAACTTTTCAATTTACAACTTTTCAGAATTTACAACTTTACAACATTTCAACAACTTTTCAATTTACAACTTTACAGCATTTCAACAACTTTTCAGAATTTACAACTTTTCAGCATTTCAATTCACAACTTTTGAGCATTTCCAACAACTTTACAGTTTTCGGTTACTCCCAAGGGAGGGCATCCCAACAACTTTACAGTTTTCAGTTGCTCACAAAGGGGGCATTATAGCAGTTTTCAGTTTAGCAGCTTTTAGTTTCTCGCAAAGGGGCATTCTAGTGAGTTTCAGCAAAGAAATATCAGGGTGGGTTCGAATAAAGTTGACTTCAGATCGGTCTTCGGAAAAGAAAAAGGCGGCATCAGATTTTATAATAAAAATGTGTGTCCACGTCTTTGCGTACTTTCTAACTCTCAAAAGCATGCAAACTACTTTTTTGCATACTTCCCGATAGTTATGAAGCACACAAAGAGGGGCAGCTGTAGACACCCATTTTTATCCTATACCCTTCGATTTAAGTCAATTTATTTCGTTTTTGCCATCAGGGTCACCTTGGGGCATTTTGGTCATTTTTCGCACTAAGGGCATTTTGGTCATTTGCATATTCAGGGACATTTTGGTAATTTTTAGTACACTTTTAATTTAGGTTAGCTAATTCATTTCTTAGTCGTCTAGATTGCATTTGAAAAAATAAATATCTTAATGTGCACCTTTCACATTTTTATGGTTTAGCATTATTTAGAAATCTAGTATTGTTGCATGTCAAGTCCTTTTTATAATAGGCCTAGTTTGCAATTGGCATTTTCATATTCTTTAAAGTTTATCCAGTTTAGTTTCATTGATCATATTCACTTCTCATGTAAACATGGTCATATTTTATTGTCATCAACTCCTTAATCATGTTTTTTTTAATTAATTAATTATGTTTGTGTGAGCATTAGTTGAGCATATTAGTTACGCATATTTAGTTGCATGCATATTACTGCCATTTGAACTTTAATTGAATTGAAGTTTGAAATTGGGCTAAGCCCATCTCATTGCATTTACATTAGGAAGCCTGTGGTTCTTTCAATCTCCAAATAAAATTAAAAAAAATTCTTTTTCCTACGGAGTCAAAAAAGAGGGAAAAAGAGTTTATCCCAAATGCACATTCCCCGGGTTTGGCTCCCCTCCAATACTTGTATTGTCCAATGATTTCCAATACACCTTGGATAATTGGCACCTGTTAAAATTTGATTGAATGGTTGAGATTAAAAGATTGCATTACTCTCATTGTACATGTTATCTCACCTTTATTTCTCACATCTCCTCTAAACCTTACTACCTTCCTCGACGGCAATCAAACGGAAAAAAAAAAAGTTTTTTTGTGCCAAAAAAAAGCTTTAACACCGGGAAGAAAAGAAAAAAACTTGCGAGCGGACAGAGAAGCTGAGAATCGGTGTCTTCTTCTTCTTTTTTTTTTTCCTACAAATTTTCTTCTATTTCTTCTCTCTCTTAAAAGACTAAAGTTCAAGCATTGTGTAGTGGACAAAGACGGCCAAACAAAAACTTGTAACAATCCCATAGCCATATGGGATATATTTACAGATTAATCCCAGATGGTATATGGCCCAAAAAAAATCCCATGTGAGATAACATTCTTTTTTCAATTTTTTTTCCGGTGCTAAAATTCCGGTTTGAAGGAGACGGCCTGAGGGGGAAAAGAGAGAGAGATTATAGTGTGAAATAAGGGTTATGCATTCTTTTTATCTCAACCATTTAATTAAATTTAACAAGTGTCAATTATCTAAGGGTGTATTGGAAATCATTGGACAATACAAGTATTGGAGGGGGGCCGAACCCCACATTCCCCTGCCATTCTTTGAAAACCTGCTAAGAATCAAAAAAGAAGATTCAGGAAATTGATCCCTATTGTAAGACTAATTTAATCATGAGTTTGCCATTTATTCATGCCCTCATATTATACTTCATAGTAATTGACAGTGCACAAATAGAAAAAGTACTTTGGATTATAAAGTGATGGCAGCAAATACATGAAAATTCAAAGTGACAAAGTATGACCGAATGAACGTACATATGCGGCTAATGCTAGGATTTGTACATATCATCGTGTATGTGGCACTATTGAAAGAGATTCAATTCAAGAAGGTGATGAATCAAATGACTCAATCAAGCACAAGGGCAGTTGCACAGAGTCTAACACTGGGCTTGAAAATAATGGAACAAAGCACATGGGAAATAGCCAGCAAAGCAGGACAGTATGCCTATTGCCATGATACAGTATATGTGGGTACAGGAAGGAATCATAGCAACTCAACTCGACAAGAATTATCAAATTAAAGTCAGCAATGATAGACATGTAGTCAAATGTATCAAGGGCAAATGTTTGAAGGCAGGCAAAACAGCAATCAACAGAATATGCCTCAGCCACACAATAACCAAATTTGGTCATTCGATGAATTTACCTGGAAGATACGTCCTCTGCCAACTCACCTCAATCCTTATCCCTTGGTTAACAACCTGCAAAAGGACAAGGAAAATGGTTAGAAGCGAAAAAGCAGGGAGGAGGGATTGGATCGAATCTTCTAGAGAGGGGAATCGTTGGGAACAGAAAATGGACCCCTCTTTGGACCTTTTCTGGCTCGAAGGAATTTTCTGACTCTCTTCCTTACCTCACCTCTTACTCTCTCTGGGGAATCACTCTTTGGAGGCTCAAAAAAGAAAAAAAAACTCAATGGCTCTCCCTTCATTCTCCTGAACACACTCAGAGACCCTTACTATCCAAAAACTCGATCTTTCTTCAATCAAGTTCTTTCTCTCACATCTCTCTTCTCTAGATATAAACCTTCTTTTTCCTCTCTTCACTGACATCTCTCTCAAGTACACACATAGCTTCTATCTTTGAAAATTACATACAGAAATTCACGGAGAGGAACTTACCCTTTCTCCTGCTTTGGAAACTCAAAAAAGCCGAGCCTTGTTCATCTCCTTTGAAGTCCGAATTGAACCATGTTCGTTGAAATTACTTGAGGGATTTTGGGTTTTCGAAGGCAAGGATCACGAATCCGGTGCCATTTGGTTTAAAAATAGAAGCCTTGAACGAGTTCAGCCCAAGAGAAGTAGAGATAGACACTGGTCAGAGAAGAAAGTTGTATCGAGGAAGAGGAAAGCGAAATAAGGAAGGAGAAACAGAGAACGCGATAAAAGGGAGATCCAATTAAGTCCAAACGGCGTCGTTTTAGGTACAAACATTCCCACTATTTGCACTTAATTTCATGTTGTCTTCAATTTAATCCTTCTCTGTTTATTTTAAGCCTTAATTTCTTCATGGTTGGTCTTAGTTTGGTGCCTCAATTTGTTATTCTAGTCAACTAGAAGTTTGTTTCTTTTCCTTTGATAAGTAAATAGGTTAGATTTATTTGTTATTAAGCTCAATTTGCTAGTTTTTAGAGGTAAACATAGTTAAAATTGTTATCTTTAATTGTTTATGGCCAAGATTAAGCTTTAAAGGTTTAAAAAATGATGATTGAAATTTGGTTGTGTTTAGATTCCTTATAATGTTAATTTTGACTCAAAAATCAAGTCTCTAGCCTAAAGGTTTGGTTCTTGAGTTAGGCTTAATTTAAAGATTGATCTTTGTTTTCTTCTCAAGCTAATTTTAATTGGAAAGTTCTAGTCTTTGGTTTAAAGCTTGAATTTTTGAATTAAACTTAGTTTGTAAATTGACCATTAAATCATTTTGAGCTAATTTTAATTTAAAGATCTAAACTTTGAATTAAAAGTCTAATTTTTAGATTAAAACTAGCTTGAAAAAGTGATTGAGAGATCTTTTTGAATTACTCCTAATTTAAAAATTAAAACTTTGGCTTAATGATTTGATTTTTTTTTTGGGATCGGCTTAATTAGGAAAATTGATTTAGTTCATGCTTATTTAATGATGTGTTCTTAGATCTGCTTAGAGACTTAGACTTGTTTCCGAGTTCATTTGGATCCTTGACTTTATATTATTGGTTTTCAATTTATGCTTTGCGTTTCCTGAACTTTGCTAATTGTTTTCCTTAGTGTGCAGAGAAGTCACCAGAACTGTCCAGTTGACCCTTAGCTTTCAATTTATTTATTTTCATTTGGGATTTGTAATAATTTAGTAATTTAGTAGATAAGTAGAGTAGAAAGTAATCACATGCATATCATGTTTATTTGTAACTAATTATAATTGTTTGCATCTCATGCCACCATTTATCTGCTTCGATTAATAAAGGGGTGGTTTTAGCTACGACGGGCAAATCTCGGGTAAAGGTGCAAGAGCACGACCTCTCGGGATTGATTGGTTTTCACGAATATCCCTGGAGGGCCGGGCTAGGTTCGTGAAGGCCAATTCAAGTAAACTCCTTTTTATTAATCAACTAATAAAACCGGACCTTGCATTCATCATTCCATACATGCATTAGTTAATATCTAGGTTAAGATTTGAAGAAAAAGCAAAAAAAGAAGAAAGAAAAGAAAAGTAAAAAAATGGAAAATCAGAAAACTAAAAGATGTAATAAATGGATTTTGCAAAAAATGTTTTCAAAAACGATGTTCTCTTGTTCAGTTTTCAAAAGAAATTAAAATTGGTAATCAAAAGAGTTTTCAAGGTAAGCATTTTCAAAAAGAACGTTTTCAATTTAAGCAAATCCAAAAGAAGACTTTTGGAAAATAAATATTTGAAAATCCAAGAAAAGACTTTTGGAAATTAATAAATCGGTCAAGTTTTGAAAAAAACAAAAAAATGAATAAAAGGTCTTGCCACAGCATTTTCAAAATTTCTTTTTCTAAGAGAAAAAGATCAACAAGAGAACAGACAGTGAAAGAGAATCAAAATAGAACTGATCGACGATAGTTCGATCACATTCTTCGTATCCTCGACATTTGGTTTGAAAAACGATCTTAGTTTCTTTTAGAACTCTTTCTTAATTAAAGATAAAAGCAACAGTAAAGATTAAACCCGATAGATTTAGATTAGACTAGAGGTACCGTCGTTTGACGGGCGTTGTGGGGTGCTAATCCTTCCCCACACGTAACCGACTCCCGGACTCGGGTTCTAGTTTCCAGACCGTAGAATTAGACTTAGTGTGTCCGTCGTCAAGTATGGTCCATTAGGTCTAATAGTTGTAGGTGGCTAATCACACCTAAGCAAAAAAGATTAGTGGCGACTCCTATTCTTTCCAAAGTCGTTTCGGCAGGGTTCGGACCCCGGACCCGAACGTTTCGACAGCAAGGTCTCGTACAATTCACATAACCTCTGGCAAACGTTTTTCCTGTTCTGGCACTTTAGGACGCCTCTCATCTGGCCCATGAACATACGAGAGGCTACGTGCCCAAGAAAACTGGGAATCACACTACCATCTATAGGACCACCAGGCACTGGCTCAGTAACCACCCAGCTATCATCAGGGGGGCGGGCTCGTCTGGATCGTTTCGTACTCCCTAAAATTAATAAATGAATTAATAACTAAATTAAACGACTCCCTATAATTAATAAATGAATTAATAACTAAATTAATTTACTAATCTAATAATATAAAATTAATAACTAAATTTGTAACAAATCAAAAAATTTATGTACCCGATGTCGATTCAGTGCTAGCAAAATGGCCTGCTACACCTCTCGAAAGAGGGAGATCAACACATGGGGGGGGGGG